>OX442420.1:9930093-10091033 GCA_949361645.1 Spongilla lacustris
ATCCAATACACTGTACATCCAAACTGTCTCCAATCATTCTGTTCATTTGTGAATCCACTTTTGTACAATACACTTGTGGTCAACCATTCATTGCTCACAAAATAATGAGCATGACAGCACCTGTCCAAATCAATGAAAACTGCTGCAGGTTGATTGTCACGACGGTACCGAAAGCAAATATTTTCCAATCGAACATCAATATGAGCATAGGAATAAGTGTTGTGTAGCACATTAAGTGCTTTGGTAACAAAATCAACAAACTGCTTTAGACATTGCTTTGCTTCATTTTCATCCAACGGAGGAAGCAAAGCTTTAAAGCAATGAAACTTATATTTTCCCATTAGTACAATATTATAATCCTCCTCAGACAGACAGAATGGCACATAGGATATAGTACGTTCTTTTTTTAAAATGGCCTTGCGAAGTGTACGTTCAATGTTGTCAAGGTTATGCCTGTGAGCAGGATTTGTCAAACATTTTAAATAGAATGTTTTTTTTTCCGCACTGAGCCAAAACACATACGCAAAGGCTGATGTGATCTGAAAACACTCGAACGTAGGTTGTAGGTTTTTAGGAAAGATAACTGAACAAAAATATCTGCCACATTCAGTTACTTCTTCCCTTGAAAGCCTCAAGACATAACTAAATTGGGACAGGGATGAACTTTGCAATGAACTGTGAACCCTTTCCATGATTAATTTCTGCGAATCATATGACGATTTCATTTCCTTCCCAACATCATCCAATACAAGGACTTCGTAATTTGCCTTGTAAGCCACTCCATAAGGGCCATCTGGTTTCACAGTGACTTTCACAACAGGGCATGGTATTTTTTGTGATGGAAACAAAAACCCACTCCATTCCTTTACCGTGTCATCAAAATTTCTTGCAATGCGAAAGGTTTCATAACATCCAAGAGCACACTTACGTAGTGATGCTCCAAAACTTGCTTGTGGTGTGGATGATTCTGAACTGATTATTTCATATGACAGGACTGGAACAGAAGGTAACTCTCCCGACATCTTATAAGATTCATCCTTTTGCTTTTGCAGGATCTTTGAACAAGTTAAACAGTCTTCAGAAGAATTTGTTGCAGTTACAGACACATTAGTCTTGCTCACACAAATGCAATTATCAGATCTAAACTTTGTGTTTACTAACACTGTTGGCAACTTGTGGTACAATTCGAATTCAGTCTCATATGTCCAACAGTTTATATCAGCCTCTGTGATGATGTGTTGTAGACCAAACATGCACAATGCATTAACAGCATTACTTCCAAGTTCATTTGATTTAGCTCTGATCAAATCTAAACACTTTTTGCCATTTGTCTGTTTGTCAAACCATGTGGCAAACCAGTAGTCAAGCAGGCTGTAAGAATCAGATTTGTTTAATGTAACTGGAGTGTCAGGAAATGACAAGTAGTCGTGTATGATATGTGTGTCAGGATCTGAGCTCTGCTTATCTTTTGAAGGTTGTCTACTAGATGATTTTATGGTGAAAGTAGCATGGCTGGGATATTTCTGTAGTACAGCACCAAATGTCCGACGCTCCTGTCAAGTTGAAGACCCAAATTATGAAATCAGAGTGAAAAAAACTGAATGATAAGGGAGACCGGGCAAAATGTCACATAGGTTAGTTGTCACAGCATTTAAATCAGTGTATGGGTAATTGGACATGTACAGGTCAAATGTAGGTACTATAGTTTAGTGTGTACCTATGAATTGGTGGAAATGCTGCTCACAGACATCGCATTTGAAATTGTGTTTTTTATACCTCCGAGTAAATTGTTACGATTTGCTATGTAGCTAATTTCAAAAATTAGGTCAAGAGAATATATGGAATAAAGTAATGTATCGACTAAACTTCCCATTAATCAATGTGAAAATCGTAATTTTTTAAATTTTAATTAGCCATTATAAAAATTTATGTGTTCTGGGCCTTAGTGGGGATGTAAGTAGACACACAAACCACAGACCATTTGTTCGAAGGTGGTTGAAAATATCTCCACCATGTGAAGCTATACCCGAAAGACTAGTAGAGGTTCGTAATTACTTGTAAGGGCTGTTGACCTTGTCAAAAAGAATCAAGTATCCATCAGAAGTGCTGCTAAGATGTGTGGTATTAACTACCGAACTATGTCGCGATATTGTAAACGACTAACCGGAGGTTGTCTTATAGAGAGAATTGAACAGGACCTTGCAGCTGCAGTAAGACAGGGATATTTATAAGAGAAAGGAGGGAGAGAAGAGGAAGATAAGAGCAGAGAGATGGGAGGAGGAATATGGTGGAAGTCTTGCTGACCATGCTTTGGGCATTCGTGAGACATTTGCCTTCCACTAGCTTCATGTATAATACAACCGCAAGGCTTGCATCCTGGCTTGGATATCAGAAATGTTCGGCATGTACTCCGATAGTGATTCGAGCTCCTTGGCAGCATTTTCAGCTAGTTAGGATGCAGTCCTGCATGTGATTTCGTATTGAAATCTTGCATCAGCAGCACAACCGACAGCTTTGGGAGCTTCCCCCGGAGTTTCCTTTCTCTTCAAAGCTTACCAAACTCATGACAACACAAAACTAGCTCTTCGCATAGGTCGATTTGATAAAGGGCTCTGAGTTTGGCTCTGAAAGGAACCATTTTCGCATTGAACTCCAGCCATTTAGCTGACAAACGTCAATAATTTAAATGTTATTCATTTGAAAATGGACGACAAACAAAGCCTAAAAGTTAGGATGCATGTTTTAGCGAACGGGTAAACTACTATACAGGTTGATTGGGTGTTTCTAGTACAGACACCTCTCTTCTATCCAGTGGCGGCCTGGCCGGGGGGGCCAGGGGGGGCACCAACCCACCTGCCGCTTTATGACATGGGGCGCCACGGGCACCGAAGGGCGCCAGGCGTCAGGTCAGTGTATTATCAAGCGCTAGCGCTTGATCAATCGTCCGATTTAATCGTTATAAATCTTGATTAAATTAACAAATCAACTCGCCTGTATTGCGCATGTGCACGGTCTCACTGTCACCTCCCCCCCCCGCTCGTTGAATCGGCCAAAGCCGGACAGCAATTCATTAACAACGCCCCTGGTTTGTGGGTACGAGACAAAGGGGGGGGGGGGGGGGGGGGGGGGGGGGCGCCGTTCTCATGTGTGCCCCCCCTGCCATAAAGTAGCCAGGCCGCCACTGCTTCTATCTACAACAGCTAAATGTGATGCCCATACGGCTACTGTAACAAGCAATCCATGAACATACTCACTTGTACGGATATAACTTGAAATTCTGAACCTATCTATACCACTGACGCTCTTTGTGTGTGGAGTTTTTTGAACTTTTTCCCCAGTAAAGTTATCAACATATGTATTTATGTTATCAGTTCCAGGTCCAATAGGATCCACGTGCATCTGACTCAAAAGCTTGAAATTCTGAACATATTGGCACCATTCGCGTCCTTTGAAACGGTTCTCATCTCGAGTACTTTACAAATAAAGGAAGGAGAAAATGGCCGCCGTTCCGTTAGGGGACGAGAATCCCTTTTGTTCTCTTGAACGACACGGCATTGCGACATCAAACAACACGAAACGGCTCTTTTTTGATTTCTTGTTCGATACCGACGACTGCTAAGCCATCCGAGTGGTGGAGTCCCGTTAGAAGCGGTCCCGTTTTTTAAATGACATTCACAATCAGGAGAGTTACTAACGTAACTCTCGATATATGCCCTGCCACAACCAGAAAACACAGGCATTAGTCCCTCTCCTCCAACAATTCATATTTATTTTCATTGCTTTTTTGTGTGTAACTTGTTAGTTGTATTAATAACGTAGCTATAAAGTTCCATGTGACTACCATTGGGGCAGGGCAAAAGTTTACCAGTAAGTGTGCCATGATTTAACCACCACACCCTTAGTCCTTTCAAATACTGTACCCTCACAAGGTGCCCAGCAACCCACAGCTATAATTTCAGTTGAGCGTGCATCCTTACGGTGGTATACTGTACCTATATCAATGGCGCCACATCATTCCATGAACGGTGACTGGTGTGTTACTCATCAAGCAAAGTAGGGACAAAATAGAGAAGCGTCGGTATTTCCATAGTATTGGGAAGAAGACTCACCACAACTTGCTAAAATGCACATCCAATCAGCACCTTTTCCCAGTGCTACATTCTCTCACTGTAATAGCGCAACACGCGGGGAACGACGTCATAATAAAATCCACCCCTATTTCAAATTTTTTATTACATTTTAAACACCAAAAAGTTATGGTATAGTACATAAATTAAAAAAAAAAACTACTTCTTTTGTCTCAAATCCAATCACTTGTACATTCCAGCCTCAAGGACCTGCAGTCAAAAAAAAAAAAAAACACAACACATGACTCATAATTTTCCTACAAACTCTGGTAGCTTTCAGCAATTGCATGTGAGTGTTCGTGTGTGTGATTAACCACCTAAGACAGATACATATCGTCCCTGCCACCTTACCTGACTGCAACTAAGCACTGCCTAATTCCTAAAATGGACACACACACATGCAAACACATACACACACATGCAAACACACACAGAGGCATAGGAAGGACGTATAAAGCGTAGCGGCTTAGGTTACGTAATAGAAACGAGAGATGCACAGAGGGAATGGGTGCTGGAGGGGGCATGGCCCCCTCCCACCCATCTAGGGGGTATGGGGGAGTAGTCTCGTACCCAGACCCAAATGTACGTAACGATGATTATCGCTTACAGTATAACATCACGTACAGAGGGTCTGGCCAACAAGTCGATCGAAGTTGTTCTGGTGCGCCGGAATGTTGGCGCTCCAATCAGAATCGAGAGCCCGCGTGACGTCACGGTAATTAGATTCCAATAGCATTCCACACTACAGAGAGGAGCCTGGTGCTTGATCGTGCGTGCGCGGCTAAGGTTGTGATATATGGACAGGTGTCTAAAACGAAGGGAAAGCCATTTCAATATGGAAGGAGTCATTACGAAGTACGTCTAAAATCTGTCGTGAATCGCTTTCCAGCCCATCGCGTTCACCACTCTGAGAGTTATCATTACGGTGGTAGCCTTTTCTCTCCGTAGCTTAAGCAAGACAGATCTGCTTAAACAAACCTCACGTTTTATCGTGATGACGTAGCCGTTGCTATGACAACCCTAATTATCGAACATTCCAATTACATTCCCAAGAACAACTTTCTTCGACTTGTTGGCCAGACCCTATGTACGCTGTATTGCGATAATGCTTACGTACGTTTGGGTCTGGGTACGAGACTAATGGGGGAGCGCTGTAAGCTTCCCCATTGGGGTCTGGAGCGGAGCCCTAGAAGCTTTGCAACTTTTGTGTTCAAAAGCCATACGAAATTTGATCACTTTCACGAAAAGTAGAGGCTTGAAAGTCAATCGGTTGACAGAAATGTTCCAAAATCTCCGTGACTGGAACTTTTATAAATTCATTCCCTATTTCAGTCTGATCTGTAAGATGTTGTAAATATGCAGAAACAAAAATGCTCGTCAGTAGTTAGTATTAGCGGCAGCTAAGCTCTCTAATGCTGTAATTTCGGTATGGCTGAGCAACGTTATTCACGATTACGGTTAGAGATGATTTATTTTAATAACTATTAATAAGTAACGCAAGTTCAATAGTGAGTTATTAACATTTAACACCGTAATATGTTTCAGAGCACGGGTGTTTCATTGCATTGAAAAAATGGACATTAGGTCTCGTCCCCATAATTTCGTACGTAACAAGTATCTAGACCCTCATTATCGCATGGCATTGGAATTCGGCTTATCTTTTGTAATCCGTTCAAAGTAAGCGCAGTACAGGTGAATATCTGTGTTATACACCCTTCGAGGACTACAATGATATAAATTTTATCTTTTTAATGCTAACATACGCCATGATACGGGCCCGTGACTAATAGCGCTCCATTTGGAGTGGTTGGTTTCAAAAAGCTTTTTTTCGTTAATTTGCCTGACATGAGTTACAAAAACTTGTATAAACGTATACAGAAGTGCTGGTTGTATGCGATTTGGTTGTTTTTGTTAGCAGACTTATTTTCTGCGAGTCGTACCAAGGCGCTGAATACGACCAATTTATGTATACTACAAGGCATGGCGGCGGGCCGAATGCAATACATGTATCGTTGTATGTAGATGGTCGATCATGCACACTTCAAAAAGGGGTGATGGATTACTGTGATCTCTCTATTAAACAGCTTGGACAACAACATTGGAGCTTTAATTGTATCCCTGTGGCAGTAAACTGAAGTACGTAGCCAGATATGACGTAGCATGCATAAATACAACTTTAGCCTTGATTTTTTTTTGCATGCTGTGTGTGGTTCAACATTCTAATTAGCGGTGGAAGAGAGGAGTGCCTGCATGGGATGAATTGTTCCTGAGGCAAAGAACAAATGGTAGCTTAGTGACAGGGGTAGAGGTGCAAGTGGGTGGAGCCAACCTGTACAAGAGAAGAGTCATTACAAGTTGTAGCCATGACAATGAAGCTGCTCACATGATAGTCTGGCTGTTAGTATCTAGAGGGGACCATGTTCATATAGGTTGGTTCACCACCTGGCTGGATGGAAAATGTGATGAGGTGTGCTGAGTTGTGTCAGCGGTGTGCTGCATGGAATGTGGCTGCATAGTTTGACCATTGAGACCACTACATTATATTAGATGACAGCATCATAACCATGAAAACAACACATGTACACTCATGCCTCTACACGCCCCACACATGTAACTTGGAGTCCCCATGAGGCATGCAGAATACAGTAGAAACCTCTACAGCTTAAAGACCATGTACAAGTAAAATAAACTCAACACATAGACTTATGCAAACAAAATAATCAAATTGAGCAAGAAAATAAGTGAACAAGGGAGGGAGGGAGGGAGGGAGGGAGGGAGGGAGGGAGGGAGGAGGGAAAGAAGGGAAGGAGAGGGAGGGAGGGAGGAAAGAAGGAGAGGGATAGGGTGGAAGGGAGGGAGGAAAGAAGGAGAGGGATAGGGTGGAAGGGAGGGAGGAAAGAAGGGAGGAAGGGAGGGGGGAAAGAAGAGAAGGGAGAGTGAGGAAGGGAAGGCGGAAGGAGAGCGAGGAAGGCAGGGGGAGAGGGAGCAAGAGAGTGTGAATGTAGGCCAAAACACAAGGACATGTGGCTTGTGGGATATACACATTCAACAATACATCATCACAAGCTCTAGTCACATGACTTGCTCCACTCACTTGTATTGTGTAGATAGGCTATAGCCGTGTCTCATTGCAGGAAAAGGGCAAAATAAACCTGTAGAGCTCGCCAAACACAACTTGAATTAGCAGGTATGCCTGACTCCCCAACATGAAGAGGGTGAAAACTGAGGTGGGCGTGGCAGCAAGGGGGAAACATTATCGCCAGAGGGGCGGGGCTTACTATGCTGAACTGAATATTATATTGCCCTGGGGATGAAAGGATTAGCCCCTTCCTCCTCCCATTAACACTTTATACCTTTTCAAGCCTTCGTTTGTAGAAATTAGCGGGAAGCAGTAGTTCCACAGAGAAAGTAGGCTAGCACAGCTGTAGGTTGTCTCTAGATTGCCTCAAGACTTTTTTCAACTAATATTGTCCGCATAAAAGGCCCGGTATACCCTACTGCACCTGACATGAAGAAATTTCCATCCGCTTCTATTGCAGCATGAGCGCACGTGATACTGCTTTATTCATGATTAGCTAGTCCGGGGTAAAGGGTTTTGTTCTCGCTGCAGAAAATAAGTCTGCACATAAGCTAGGCATGTTTTAAAAGGGCAATGGTCTATCTTTACAAGATGCATTTCACACCCTTTTCTCAGGCATTTTCTCGAGAAAAACGGCTTGCCGTTCGAGTGCTTCAGGAATGCCATAACAAAAACAAAGAAACCGTGAGATGCGCGACTTTAGTGGGCTAATAAAAAACATCCCTCAATAGTGCGCATTGATGTTTTGTAGTGCCGAACTGAATATAGAACAGTTAAAAAATATATTGGTATTTTATGGTAAACGCATATTCACAAAATAGGGATTAGAACATTGACCACATTTTAATGAGCTCCTAGGAATGGGACCCGGATAAGAATTGTACCGTAATATACATACGTTTTCTAATTAACAACCTAATGTCCATCTCGAAACAGCCGTGAGAGTTAAGATTGAAGCTGTTATGGGGTAACTAATTTTAATAACCATTACTAATTACTCCCTGATTAAGTGAAGTTAAAAACAATTTTTTTATTCTGTATTAGATCATCTAATGGTTAGTTACTGTAACTCAAAGTTAATTATAATTGTAGTGCATTTTCAAGTTTGATTTGTTGTTTTGAATTAAAACACCAACTAACTTTAATACTTTTTCATACCTGTTTCACAGCTATGTTTTAGATTATAAATCTTGCAATTGATTACAAGTTGTCGTACATTTTTGTGTCAGATTAATTAATTGCAAGGTATTTGATTTTATCTTTTGAACTGCAAAATATAATTGAATTTTAATCATGCGCTTGGTATTTGCCTAATGATGGTATTGTTTATTCATAAATTGATTTAGATTGATAATCAATGTTCATTCAAAAGTGTTGCATTCTTTCATGAAGACCCTGTATATAGGAACATAATGTTCAAGTTACCCGACATAAGAGTAGTACCCTTATAAGGTAAAAAATTACCCTGTAATGCAAGGTAATTTTGTACGTAGGTATTATATTAAGTAGATAAAGCACTGCATAGCGTTAACTTTATATTGATGCATACTGTACATGTATGAGATAGGTATACACCACCCATAGATTGAATTAATATGTAAAAAGTTTCCTGATGAGCACAAGTAGCTAATGGTAGTTGGACACATGTTGCAAATGATTAGAGTGTCAAAATGTCATTTAACCACAAGTTGTCTTTCAAAAACCTGGCCTGGACAATGCAGAGGGGGCCCTTTATCAGCCCAACAGATACATCACATACCATTGTAATAGTGCAGGCAACCTTTTGGACTTACTATTTGTCTGGCGTCGTCAATAGAAGTAGTAAATTGGGAGAAGAGAAGATCAACATTTTTATCATCACACACACCTGCAATGTGAAAATTGGAATGACAAACATAAGAGTACAGCACACACTCATGTGCACCAAAAAACTATCAACTTGCTGAACAACGAATCCCTACTAACATCTAGCTAGAAAACAAAAATTGATTTACATGTAACTTTTAAACCATACAAGGGAAATGAATTCTTAACTGATATAATCAGCAAGCCCTTTCACACAATACATATGTATCATTTACCAATTGAGGCCGGAATTACGTATACAAATTATGTCAAGTATAACTAGGGCGCTTGTGTTCAAGCGTAACTTTTGAGGAAAGCGCTTTTTGAATCGAACTTGCATCAGAGGACTAAGAAATGAATGCGCTACAACTGTTGGGGTGCTGATTGCCACAATATTATCGATGTCACTTCATGGATTTCTAGTAAAAACAAAGCCCTAAGGGGCGACAGCTCTTTTTCACTTAGATATGGAATTAGTAATAGCAAGCCAAATTAAGGCTTTTTACAGGCATTTAAAGCCATTGCTAACACGTATAGCGTCCTTCGATACTCAATTAACCATTGTGCAGCTTCTGTTTATCGTTGCATAAACAGAAGCCATATTTGCTTATCAATACTCAGACTTACCAGGTTCGTTCACTTTTACTGTTATAAATGTACAACAATGAAAGCAGCACGAAAAACGCAATTAGCTACCGTGCCTTGGCTTGTAGTATGTTTGGTCACTTAATCAACAACAGTACAAAAGATCAGTCCAAATTTATGCACTTTCATAAGTTATTGCATACCCCAGGTACCTCCCATTTATAAAATATAACATTAAACTCTAAGCCAAACTAATCCTGAAGCACTTACAAACATGTATACATCTGGACAACCATTGTCCTACTACAAACATAGGTACGAGGAATACCCATAAAACAAATTAATCCACATGTGCACACATCTCCAATCATGCAGGATGGTACCTTTGTCAATCAACTTAATAAGAAAGGAAATGGAATCGATATCCAGGTCAAAGGAGGCCAGATCATTATTCAATGCCGTAACATCTGATTGGAATAACAATTGATACAGGATTAATAAATTAACAAAGGAAGGGGAATCAAAACTCACCATCCACCTCCAAATCGTGAATAGACTTTACATTTTGAGCAGTGAGTGACGTGGCCTTTAATATCCAATACACTGTACATCCAAGTTGTCTCCAATCAATCTGTATATTTGTGAATCCTCTTTTGTACAATGCAGTTGAGTCATTTGTCTTTTTGAACCATTTTTCATTCACTTTATGACTTCCCCAACAGCACCTGTCCAAATCAATGAAAATTGCGATGGGTGGTTTACCATGACTGCATTGAAAGCAAATATTTTCCAATCGAACATCAGTATGAGCATGGAAATAGTTCTTGTGTAACACTGTAAGTGATTTAGTAACAGCTTGAACAAATTGCTTTAGACATTTCTTTGCTTCATATACATTCAATGGAGGAGGTAAAGCTTTAAAGTAATAAAACTTATACTTATCTATTAGAACAATTTTTTTCTTCTCAGAAAGACAGAATGGTGGAAAGGAGGTGATGGTGCTTCCTATATCCAAAAGAGTACCTTCAACATTGTCAAGGGAGTCGCTGTCAGCAGGATTTATGAAACATTTTAAATAGAATATTTTTTTATTGGCAATGAGACAAAACACATATGCAAAGGCTGATGGGATCTGATAACACTTAAACTCAACTGGATTCTGATATCCAAAGATAGATGTATAAAAATACTTGCCACATTCAGTCACCTCTTCCTCTGAAAGCTTCAAGACATAACTAAATGGGGATGGGGATGAATGTTTTTGCAATAAACAGTGACCTTCTTCCATTATTTTGTTCTGCAATTGAAATGATAATAGCATTTGCTCCCTAACATTATCCAATCCAAGGACTTGGTAATCTGCCATGTAAGCCATTCCAAAAACACCATTTGGTTTGATAGTAACTTTCACAACAGGGCATGCTGAGTCTGATGGAAACACAAACCCACTCCATTCCTTTACTGTGTTATCAAAATTTCTTGCAATGCGGAAAGTTTCATAACATCCAAGAGCACATTTCTGTAGTGTTGCTCTGAAACTTGCATCAAGTGAATTACATACTAAACTGAGTATTTCAATTGGCATGACTGGAATAGAATGTGGCCCTCCCGTCATTTTATAAAATCCGACATCACCCCGATATGTTTGCAGGATATTTGAACAAATAGAACAGCCTTCAGGAGCTTTCAAACCTAAACCACCCTTAAGAGGTATAAACTCTTTTTCCTTACCCACGCCAATGCAAATATCAGATTGAAACTTTGTGCTTACTAACACTTTTGGCAACTCTGTGTACAACTGAAATTGAGTCTCGAATGTCCAACAGTTCATATCAGCCTCTGTGATGATGTGTTGTAGGCCAAACATGCACAATACATTAATAGCATTCTTTTTCTTTTCAATTCCATCTGACACAGCTTTAATAAAATCTAAACAATTTTGCTGGACTTCGAATTTTTTGAACCAACTGCTAAACCAATTTTCAAGTATGTCAAAAGTAGCATCAATCTCTTTAACCGGACTAGCAGGAAATGTTAAGTACCAGTGTGATGTACCTGTGTCATAATCTGAGCCTTGTAAAGATTGACTTCTAACTGATAAATTTCGCTTAGTGAGAGTAGAATGGTTGGGAAGGTGCTCATTTGGTAAAAATGCTGCAAATGTCCGATGATGATGTTCCTGTCAAGTTGAAGACCCAAATTATGAATTATGAATTTTTTGCCAGGTTAAATCAACCAAATCTTTTATCACATGTTATAAAAACATGAGTGCTGCTGTACCTTCATAAATGCACTGCAAAAACAAAAAAGCAAAGTTCACTCCTTACCACTAATGAGAGATGGCCCAAAAAAGTGAAAGGCACTTAATGTAATCTCTAACACTCGAGCGAATTACGAGTGACAAAATAAGGCATGCGCGGGCTTTAAAAGGTATTTTTAGTAGTCTGGCGTTTCGTAAAGCCATGAAAAGTGTATATACTCGTATCGGACCCTTGTATATTCGAGTTGTACCAGCTGCAATAATAACAGAACATCATTCTCTCTGTATTCGAAACGGAGATTTAGCATGCTGCAATTGTCTACGAAAAATACGTAAGCTCAATCCTGAAATAGCGTTCGTAGATACCTCTAGCGGTAGTAGCCTTACACAAGCAGTTGTGGGTCCTAGTAGCCCAAGTTGCCAACATGGTGCAGGCCCCATTAGCCCAAGTTCCCAACGCGGTGCAGGCCCTATATAGTAGCCCAAGTTCCCAACACAGTGCAGGCCCTAGTATCCTTGAATCAGCTCCCAGTAGTGTGTTAAGCACGTGCACTCCTGTGCAAACCGAAGATATGCTGTTGGGAACTTGGGCTACTAAGAACCACAACTGCTTGTGTAAGGCTACTACCGCTAGAGGTATCTACAATTGACTACGAACGCTATTTCAGGATTGAGCTTACGCATTTTTCGTAGACAATTGCAGCATGCTTATTCTCCGTTTCGAATACAGAGAGAATGATGTTCTGTTATTATTGCAGCTGGTACAAGCCGTACAACTCGAATATACGAGGGTTCGATACGAGTATATACGACGCGTATGACTATAAATCTTGCCATTGCTTTACGAAACGCCAGACTACTTTAAAGCCCGCGCATGCCTTATTGGGTTAAAAAAACCTACAGGAGGAGTGTCTCTGATATGTGCTGAGTCATGCCAACCACAGTTTACAAATGTGTGGATGATTATTACATAACTCCCATGTAAACATTGAAGGTGCCAAAAAAAAGAAAAAATGGCGTACTGATGTTCAATCGCTTGTGGTTCTCAGAGATAACTGATACTCAGACTTTTTATTTTTCAAAAACGTTATAACAGGGTGTGGCTTTCACTATGTAAAAAAAATATGTCGAGTTTCAATCTGCAAGTGGTCTGAATTCTGTAAACCGTGTGATAAACACATATAATTTTTAACCCTTTAACCTCTATCATAAAAGCATATGATAATTAAGTTGTACATCAAAAGAGCATCGATTTGATACCAAATATAACCCTGCAAGATCTGTGAGAGCAAAGTAATGGCTCAGCAAAGGAGCAAAAATGTGGAGAATCATTAATTATTCATGACGATGTATTTCGTAAACCATTAAAGTTTTTTGACTTTTTTTTTCAAAGTTACTTTCATATGAGGACTGAAAAATATGAGAAGTTGCAACAAAATCTAAAGCTATGCGTCCAATTTTAAGTGATCTTCATATGTATTGACTCACTACACAATCAGCACCATAGCACTACACAATCAGCACCATAGCACTACACAATCAGCACCATAGCACTACGCAATCAGCACCATAGCACTACACAATCAGCACCATAGCACTACACAATCAGCACCATAGCAGTACACAATCAGCACCATAGCACTACACAATCAGCACCATAGCACTACACAATCAGCACCATAGCACTACACAATCAGCACCATAGCACTACACAATCAGCACCATAGCACCACAAAATCAGCACCTTAGCACTAACAATCAGCACACATACTTCACCCATGGCACTACTTCACTACCATAACAGGGATGGCACTACTTCACATGCACAACACTATAGCACTACTTCACATGCACAACACTATAGCACTACTTCACATGCACAACACTATAGCACTACTTCATAAGCACTGCATCATACCACTACACAATGGCACCATAGCACTACACAATCAGCACACATAATTCACCCATGGCACTACTTCAGTACCATAACAGGGATGGCACTACTTCACATGCACAACACTATAGCACTACTTCACATGCATCACAAATACAGCACCATAGCATTGCTTAGCACTGCACAATATCACTACTTGATAAATGCAGCACCATAGCACTACACAATAAGCACCACAGCAAGCATAGCACCATAGCACTACTTCAGAAGCACGGTGCCACCATCAGGTGTGTAGTAAGGTATATTTGGGGGGTACAAATAAATATATCTACAGGCTGAGGACCTGACATAAATTTTAGGATGGTGTATAGATTGTACTGAATAAAATGAGGGGGGGAGAGAGGGGGCAATGCCCCCCTATGACAATAAAATGGGGGTAATGGCCCCCATGGCCCTTGCTTCCTCCCACAAGTACTGCACCATAGCACTACATCACAAGGACTGCACCATAGCACTACATCACAAGGACTGCACCATAGCACTACATCACAAGGACTGCACCATAGCACTACATCACAAGGACTGCACCATAGCACTACATCACAAGGACTGCACCATAGCACTACATCACAAGGACTGCACCATAGCACTACATCACAAGGACTGCACCATAGCACTACATCACAAGGACTGCACCATAGCACTACATCACAAGGACTGCACCATAGCACTACATCACAAGGACTGCACCATAGCACTACATCACAAGGACTGCACCATAGCACTACATCACAAGGACTGCACCATAGCACTACATCACAAGGACTGCACCATAGCACTACGTCACAAGCACTATGTCACAAGCACTACGTCACAAGCACTACACCATAGCACTACATCACAAGCACTGCACCATAGCACTACATCACAAGCACTGCACCATAGCACTACATCACAAGCACTGCACCATAGCACTACATCACAAGCACTGCACCATAGCACTACGTCACAAGCACTGCACCATAGCACTACGTCACAAGCACTGCACCATAGCACTACGTCACAAGCACTGCACCATAGCACTACGTCACAAGCACTGCACCATAGCACTACATCACAAGCACTGCACCATAGCACTACATCACAAGCACTGCACCATAGCACTACATCACAAGCACTGCACTATAGCACTACGTCACAAACACTGCACCATAGTACTATATCACAAGCACTGCACCATAGCACTACATCACAAGCACTGCACCATATCAATATGCAATCAGCACCATAGCACTACTTCACAAGCACAGAACGATGGCACTACTTCACTAGTACTGCACCATAGCACTACGTCACACAGAGGCACTCTGCTTCATAAATCCAGCACCATAGCACTACACAATCAGCACCATAGCACTACTTCACCCATGGCACTACTTCAGCACCATAACGGGTACTGCACAATGGCACTACTTCACAAGCACAACACCATAGCACTACTTTACAAGCACAGTAACAGCACTTCTTATAACTGGCACTGCACCGTAGCACTATATAGTTTGTGTTGCTAACGTTGTGCAAAGAAGGCAGCAAGACTTATAGTACATGTAGTATACAGTAAGGCTTAGCGATCGTACTTGTCCCCGGAAAGCCTTTACCTAAATGAATCAACCTGATGTCTGCGATGTATTATAATGTGGTTATGAGTGCGTACGTACCGAGTTGGCACGAGAGTCCACGTGCATTGCACGATCGCCTCAATTACTTGTTAACTTTACTTCGCTAATCGCTAGTTGTAAAGTCAAAGCCAGCCGTAACGAGCTTGTTTCCACTTTAATTTCCAGCAAGCAAAAGTGGTACTGGGTCTCTGGGGCGGAGAATAGGCGGAGCCAGATATAAATTGCATATTCATGTGCTCGGAAGAACGGGAAGCGCGTTACGATACATTGGTGGCGCGAATCGAGCGGGAAATATGCACTAACTTTGCACTGCCATATTACCGTAACGGATAACATACAAATCAACGATCGGAACAAATCAATAGGTACAGGACTTCACTATGTATGTTCCGAATTTGACGCGTTTTCAACACTCGCACCTCGAGAAATGTGGATTTCTAACCCGCGGGGTTAACGAATGCTGTACCTGCTGCACGGAAAATACGTAGATTACAAGAATCGATTTCCACAGAGAGAAATTGTGTGGGAACAAGTGTACGAAATTTGAAAGGAAAAGGTTATACCGTTGCGAAGATATGCTGTGAAGTGTAACGTGCAATTTTTATAGTGATAAAATTATAACCCCACAAGCCCGATTTTGCTGGACACTGTCCCATATATATATATATATGTATATATATGGGACAGTTTCAGCGAAAACTTCCTATGTTTTATAACATTATAAATTTTCCGTTATAAATGTTCCAAATTTGACGCGTTTTCAATACTCGCACCTCGAGAAATGTGGATTTCTAACCCGCGGGGTTAACGAATGCTGTACCCGCTGCACCCTATGGCAGATAGTCATAGCTATCTAAGCAGTGTATGGAGTTGGAGTGAACCTTATGGCACACAGCTACAAAGCAGCCCACAATAAAAAGCTATGGGGTTAACCCTATGTTGTCGAGTGCCCCATAGCAAACGCCTATGATGTGGATCCCATGGCAGATAGCCATAGATATCAGAGCAGTGTATGGAGTTGGAGTGAAACTTCAGGCACACAGCTACGAAGCAGCCCACAGTAAAAAGTTATGGGGTTATCCTTACGTCGAGTGCCTCATTGCAAACACCTATGAAGTGGACCCTATGGAACCTACGGCACACAGCACCAAACAGGAGAAGCTAGGGGGTTAATCCTTTGTCACCCTTGAAGATTCCAATACCTTAGAGTAAACCCTATATAGAATCCACATGCATCAAACAGACTCAGTATTCGTGGACGCTACATGCATATAGTGTAGTGTTCAAGTGCAATTCTATTAGTGTACTTATCGTACAAGTACCAGTACATCTATATCTGGTTGTAAAAATCTTTGTACTGTTATGAATAGATACCACACCATGGGCCCAGACCAACCTGGATAGGGCTATAATGATATTCACAACGGAAGTGAAGCCATGCTACTACAATGTACTCATGGTTAAATCTTACAAAAACTGTCCCAGCTACATGTAGGTATAGGATACTTCAGGCTGTGAGCCATAGCCATACAGTCCACTCCAACTCCATACATGTGCACAGTAGCTGTTAGCTATGGCTGTCTGTAATAGGGTCCACTTCACGGGTGACATATAGGATTAACCACTCGCTTTTTACTGTAAGGGTCCATAGGTCCACTTCCTTGGGATACTCAAAATAGGGTTAACCCCATAGCTTTTTACTGTGGGCTGCTTCGTAGCTGTGTGCCTGAAGTTTCACTCCAACTCCATACACTGCTCTGATAGCTATGGCTATCTGCCATATGCATAGGATCCACTTCATAGGTGCATGTTTGTTATGGGGCACTCGACAGCATAGGGTTAACCCCATAGATTTTTGCTGTGGGGTGCTTGTAGCTGTGTGCCATAAGGTTCACTCCAACTCCATACACTGCTTAGATAGCTATGACTATCTGCCATAGGGTCCAATTCATAGGTGTTTGCTAGGGGGTACTCGACTATAGGGTTAACCGTTAACCCCATAGCGTTTTGCTGTGGGCTGCTTCGTAGCTGTCTGTCGTAGAGTTCACTCCATACATTGCTCTGATAGCTATGGCTATCTGCCATAGCCACTTCATAGGTGTTTGCTATTGGGTACACCATACACGACGTAGGCCTGGTTAACCCCATAGCTTTGTAGCTGTGTGCCGTAGGTGGTGTATGCTGTGAATGATGTTCGCTTTACAGCTATCTTCAATAGGTGTAGGGTCTATTCCATAGCTGTCTGGGCGTGTGATTGATGTTCAGTGACACACCAAATTAAACCGGGCGCCGCCCTTTCCTCGTGGGATGGTTAGCTTACGAAAGCCAACTTCTACAGCTCCCATTCTCCACCGCCCATTCTCGCAGCATTGATCTTGATATCGTCGTCTTCGCACTGGGCCGTTCGAAATCGTCCGTGGATTTCAACGACAATAAGCGATGAACAATACGTGCACCGCCTTACAACAAAGTCTGGGGACTCGGAATGTAGTTGAATATTCATGTACTCCGGAGAATGGGAACAGTTTCGTCGTCGTATAAAGGCGCGATTCGAGCGGGAAACGTGCGCTTACTTTGCAAAGTTATATCTCCGTAAGGGATGACATAAAAATTAACGAACAGTACAAATCGATAGGTATAGGACCTCTGTACCTACAAACCGAATTTGAAGTGATTTGATTACTCCTACCTGAAGTTATGGCGGGTCTGAACCCGGTTGGGTATCGAGCGTTGCAATACTGGCGTGGAGCAAGTGCAAGAGTCCAAAATGTAATTTAGTATAGAGAAATGGTGTAGTATGAACTGTTGAAAAAAGGAAGTCGATAGCCTTTAGCGTTCGGAAGATATAGCGATTCAAACGTTATAACACTATAGTTTTATAATGTTATAAAACATAGGAAGTTTTCGCTGAAACTGTCCCATATATGGGACAGTTTCCGACAAAATGAGCCCTCGTATAAATATATAAAATGTTATAAAATACCTTTACGTTTAAATAGCGATAACTTCCCAACGGTTAAAGCTATTGACATCCTATTTTCAGCACTTCATACGACATCATTTCTCTATTGTAAAGTACATTTTGGAGTCTTGCACTTGCTCCGTGCCAGTATTGCAATGTTCGATACCCCACCGGGTTTGATCCCGCCATAACTTTCTGTAGGAGTAATCAAATCGCTTCAAATTCGGTTTGTAGGTAGAGAGGTCCTATACCTAACGATTTGTTCTGTTCGTTAATTTTTATGTCATCCGTTACGGAGATAAAGCGGCGCAAAGTTGGTACAAGTTTCCCGCTCGAATCGCGCCGTTGTACGTGCGTGACCCGCTTCCATGCACCAAATCACATGAATATGCAACTACTTCCTGTGGGCTGACACTTCGATAACTTATAGGCACACCTACTCTGCGCTGGATACGTATTCGATCCCTATTTCGTTATCTTCTGCGTACATAACTTTTAGGCGACGTCAACTGAAGACAAGATCATAAGAGTTTCAATCGGCGGACGTGAAGTTCGAGCGGTGCGAATACGACGATCGTGAGAAAGGTTACTAGATCTATGCTAGTACAGTGACGACGGTGGTTCCATTTACACCCTGCAATTGTGTCTGTTGTGGGATAAAATCCATGGTCCCCTTTACACCCTGTACTTGAGTCTGTTGTGGGATAAAATCCATGCATGGTCCATTTACATGTCTGTACTTGTGTATTTTGGGGTCAAATTCATGGTCCTATTTACACCATGTACTTGTGTCTGTTTAGGGTCACATCTATGGTCCCATTTACACCCTGTACTTGAGTCTGTTTAGGGTCAATTCATTGGTCCCATTTACACCCTGTACTTGAGTCTGTTGTGGGGTCAATTCATTGGTCCCATTTACGCCCTGTACTTTTGTCTGTTGTAGGGTCAAATCCACGGTCTGATTTACTCCCTGTACTTGTGATCAAATCCATGGTCCGATTTACTCCCTGTACTTGTGATCAAATCCATGGTTCCATTTACACCCTGTATTTGTATCTGTTGTGGGGTCAAACTCATGGTTTCATTTACACCTTTTTCTTGTGTCTGTTGTGGGGTCAAAACCATGCATATGGTTCCATTTACACCCTGTACCTGTGATTAAATCCATGGTCCCATTTACACCCGTACTTGTGTTTGGTGTGGGGTCAAATCCATGGTCCCATTTACACCCTGTACTTGTGTCTGTTGTGGGGTCAAATCCATAGTTCCATTTACACCTATTACTTGTGTTTGTTGTGGGGTCAAATCCGTGGTTCAATTTATACCTGTACTTGTGATCAAATCCATCCTCCGATTTACACCCTGTACTTGTGATCAAATCCATCCTTTGATTTACACCCTGTACTTGTGATTAGATCCTTGGTCCCATTTACTCACTGTACTTGTGTCTGTTGTGAGATCTAATCCATGGTCCCATTTAAGCCTGTACTTGTGTCTGTTGTGGGGTCAAATTCATGGTCCTATTTACACCTGTACTTTTGTCTGTTGTGGGGCCAAAACCATGGTCTGATTTACACCCTGTTCTTGGGATCAAATCCATGGTCCCATTTACACCCTGTACTTGTGCCTGTTTTGGGATCAAATGCATGATCCCATTTACACCCTGTACTTTAGTCGGTTTTAGGGTCACATCTAAGGTCCGATTTACACTCTAACCTTGTGTATGTTTTGAGGTCAAATCATTGGTCCCATTTAACCCTGTACTTGTGTCTGTTGTGGGGTACAATCCATTATCCTATTTACACCCTGTACTTGTGTCTATTGTGGGGTCAAATCCATGATCCCATTTGATTTACACCCTGTACTTGAGTATGTTGTGGGGTCAAATCTCTATGGTCCCATTTAAACCCTGTACTTGAGTCTGTTTAGGGTCAATTCATTGGTCCCATTTACATCCTGTACTTTTGTCTGTTGTGGAGTTAAATCCATGGTCCGATTTACTCCCTGTACTTGTGATCAAATCCATGGTCCCATTTACACCCTGTACTTGTGATCAAATCCATAGTCACATTTACATGTGTCTGTTGTGGGGTCGAACTCATGGTCCCATTTACACCTTTTTCTTGTGTCTGTTGTGGGGTCAAATCCATGGTTCCATTTACACCCTGTACTTGTGTCTGTTGTGGGGTCAAATCCATGGACCCATTTACACCCTGTCTTGTGTCTGTTTAGGGTCAAATCTAAGGTCCCATTTACACCCTGTACTTTTGTCTGTTGTGGAGTCAAATCCATGGTCCGATTAACTCCCTGTACTGGTGATCAAATCCATGGTCCCATTTACACCCTGTACTTGTGATCAAATCCATGGTCCCATTGGCACCCTGTATATGTGATCAAATTCTTGGTCCCATTTACACACTGTAGTTGTGTCTGTTGTGGGGTCAAATCCATGGTCCCATTGACACCCTGTATATGTGATCAAATTCTTGGTCCCATTTACACACTGTAGTTGTGTCTGTTGTGAGATCTAATTCATGGTCCCATTTACACCCTGTACTTGAGTCGGTTTAGGGCCAAATCTATGGTCCCATTTACACCCTGTACTTTTGTCTGTTGTGGAGTCAAATCCATGGTCCCATTTACACCCTGTACTTGAGTATGCTGTGGGGTCAAATCCATGGTTCCATTTACACCCTGTACTTGTGTCTGTTGTGGGGTCAAATCCATGGTCCCATTTACACCCTGTACTTGAGTCTGTTGTAGGGTCAAACCTATGGTCCCATTTACACCCTGTACTTGAGTCGGTTTAGGGCCAAATCTATGGTCCCATTTACACCCTGTACTTTTGTCTGTTGTGGAGTCAAATCCATGGTCCCATTTACACCCTGTACTTGAGCATGCTGTGGGGTCAAATCCATGGTTCCATTTACACCCTGTACTTGTGTCTGTTGTGGGGTCAAATCTATGGTCCCATTTACACCCTGTACTTATGTCTGTTGAGTCAAATCCATGGTCCGATTTACTCCCTGTACTTGTGATCAAATCCATCGTCCCATTTACACCCTGTATTTGTGTCTGTTGTGGGTCAAACTCATGGTTTCATTTACACCTTTTTCTTGTGTTAGTTGTGGGGTCAAAACCATGGTTCCATATACACCCTGTACGTGTGATCAAATCCATGGTCCCATTTACATCGGTACTTGTGTTTGTTGTGGGGTCAAATCCATGGTCCCATTTACACCCTGTACTTATGTCTGTTTTGGAGTCAAATCCACGGTCCGATTTACTCCCTGTACTTGTGATCAAATCCATCGTCCCATTTACACCCTGTATTTGTGTCCGTTGTGGGGTCAAACTCTTGGTTTCATTTACACCTTTTTCTTGTGTTAGTTGTGGGGTCAAAACCATGGTTCCATTTACACCCTGTATGTGTGATCAAATCCATGGTCCCATTTACACCGGTACTTGTGTTTGTTGTGGGGTCAAATCCATGGTCCCATTTACACCCTATACTTGTATCTGTTGTGGGGTCAAACTCATGGTCCCATTTACACCTATTACTTGTGTTTGTTGTGGGGTCAAATCCGTGGTTCAATTTATACCCTGTGCTTGTGATCAAATCCATCCTCCGATTTACACCCTGTACTTGTGATCAAATTCATCCTTTGATTTACACCCTGTACATGTGATCGAATTCTTGGTCCCATTTAACCCTGTACTTGTGTCTGTTGTGAGATCTAATCCATGGTCCCATTTAACCCTGTACTTGTGTCTGTTGTGGGGTCAAATTCATGGTCCCATTTACACCTGTACTTTTGTCTGTTGCGGGGCCAAAACCATGGTCTGATTTACACCCTGCTCTTGGGATCAAATCCATGGTCCCATTTACACCCTGTATTTGTGTCATTTTTGGGGTCAAATCCATGGTCCCATTTACACCCTGTACTTTAGTCTGTTTGATGGTCACATCTAAGGTCCGATTTACACTCTAAACTTGTGTCTGTTTTGAGGTCAAATCATTGGTCCCATTTACACCCTGTACTTGTGTCTGTTGTGGGGTAAAGTCCATTATCCTATTTACACCCCGTACTTGTGTCTATTGTTGGGTCAAATCCATGATCCCATTTGATTTACACCCTGTACTTGAGTATGTTGTGGGGTCAAATCCATGATCCCATTTACACCCTGTACTTGAGTATGCTGAGGGGTCAAATCTATGGTCCCATTTACACCCTGTACGTGAGTCTGTTTAGGGTCAATTCATTGGTCCCATTTACATCCTGTACTTTTGTCTGTTGTATCCTCCTTTACTGCAATTTGTATCCTTTACTGCAAGTTGTATCCGAGGCCCAGGCCATCCCCTACTCAATAGCACTCTCAGTCTCCACACAACCAGCCCTCCCGCCCACCCACCAACCCCTAAAACCCCTCTTACATATGGTGTAGTCAGACTGCCAACAGGGGAGCTGCCAGCTGCCACATTACCAGGATTGAATGGGGTCGTCACAAAAGTAGACCCCAGCATGTGGAGTGGAACCTTGAACTGAAGCCGGCCCCTAACACTGGAGCCGGCCCCAAACACTGGAACCGGCCCCAAACACTGGAGCCGGCCCCAAACACTGGAGCCGGCCCCAAACACTGGAGCCGGCCCCAAACACTGGAGCCGGCCCCAAACACTGGAGCCGGCCCCAAACACTGGAGCCGGCCCCAAACACTGGAGCCGGCCCCAAACACTGGAGCCGGCCCCAAACACTGGAGCCGGCCCCAAACACTGGAGCCGGCTCCAAACACTGGAGCCGGCCCCAAACACTGGAGCCGGCCCCAAACACTGGAGCTGGCCCTAAACACTGGAGCCGGCCCCAAACACTGGGGCCAGCCACAATGGCCCCCTATCCTAGCCCCACACAGTACTAACACCAGCTCCTCACTGCAAATGCAAGTGAAGCCACTACCTGTGAAACCATTAACCCCCACACTACAAGAGGACTTAGTGTCAGGGGAACCATCAACTACAAGTGGAGCTACCAGCTCGCATTGGACAAATGGGAATACCACCACTGAAGCAGCCTCCATTTGTACAGTGTGCATACGTGCCTACGTTTTTCTCTTCACACATTTTGTGTTGTAGATCTGAACTACTTGTAGACATGTACATGTACAGAGTAAATTTTATCTGCTGTGGATGCTGTTAGTGGTGAATATAGTTACCTGCCCTATCGGTACTGATTGCGGTAGGTCTGCACCCGTGGTTGGTTTATATAGACAACCAAGGCTTGCAGAGGGCGTTTTGCTCTACTTGGAACTACTGTACGCGAGTAGCAAAACATGTAAGTGCCATTTTGAATGTCACATAAATTGCATGAACAGTCACAGCTACAATGTGGCACGATGAAGACGTCAGAATTCATTATCACACAAGTGGAGTTAGCAGACCTACAAATTTTTATTGGATCCATCAACTACGTACTACCTAGCCCTAGGCTGTTGTATATCTGCTGAAATGTATGAGCTAGTGTTTATAGTGGCCGTGGGGCACAGCTAGGTGAAACTGGGTTACACTGGTAATGTCTAGATCTGTTGACATCTCTGACAGTGTAGGGTCTGCTAACTTTACTTGCGTGGTCATGAATTCTGATGTGTCTTCATCGTGCCACATTGTAGCTGTGACTGTGCATGCAATTTATGTGACATTCAAAATGGCACTTACATGTTTTGCTACTCGCGTACAGTAGTTCCAAGTAGAGCAAAACGCCCTCTGCAAGCCTTGGTTGTCTATATAAACCAACCACGGGTGCAGACCTACCGCAATCAGTACCGATAGGGCAGGTAACTATATTCACCACTAACAGCATCCACAGCAGATAAAATTTACTCTGTACATGTACATGTCTATAAGTAGTTCAGATCTACAACACAAAATGTGTGAAGAGAAAAACGTAGGCACGTATGCACACTGTACAAATGGAGGCTGCTTCAGTGGTGGTATTCCCATTTGTCCAATGCGAGCTGGTAGCTCCACTTGTAGTTGATGGTTCCCCTGACACTAAGTCCTCTTGTAGTGTGGGGGTTAATGGTTTCACAGGTAGTGGCTTCACTTGCATTTGCAGTGAGGAGCTGGTGTTAGTACTGTGTGGGGCTAGGATAGGGGGCCATTGTGGCTGGCCCCAGTGTTTGGGGCCGGCTCCAGTGTTTGGGGCCGGCTCTAGTGTTTGGGGCCGGCTCCAGTGTTTGGGGCCGGCTCTAGTGTTTGGGGCCGGCTCCAGTTCAAGGTTCCGCTCCACATGCTGGGGTCTACTTTTGTGACGACCCCATTCAATCCTGGTAATGTGGCAACTGGCAGCTCCCCTGTTGGCAGTCTGATTACACCATATGTAAGAGGGGTGTTTAGGGGTTGGTGGGTGGGCGGGAGGGCTGGTTGTGTGGAGACTGAGAGTGCTATTGAGTAGGGGATGGCCTGGGCCTCGGATACAACTTGCAGTAAAGGATACAAATTGCAGTAAAGGAGGATAGGTAGTGGGAGATAGGGCCATGGGGGCAAATGGGGTGGGGTGGGGGGGGGGGGGTGCTGATTCCTATCGCAGTGTGAGAACTGCATTATTGTGGGGGCCACCAATGACCCTGTAGGATTTTTTTAGCATCTGGTTCCTCCCTTGCTGGCAGTTTGATAACTCCATCTGCAATTGCTCCACTGATGCACTGCATGGTGCTAACTGGACATGTAGTGTGGGGCTACTAAGTTAACTTGCATTAATGCATGGTTCTGTCCGCTTGCAATGAGGGAGCTGACCTGGTTGGACCCAGGGCCATTACAGGGTATAAATGGGACCAATGCAACAGACACACATACAGAGTGTAAATGGGACCATGGAAATGATCCTAAAACAGACTCAAGTACAGGGTGTAAATGGGAGCATGAATTTGACCCCACAGCACACACAGGTACAGGGTGTAAATGGGACCATACATTTGACCTTAAAACAGAATCAAGTACAGGGTGTAAATGGAACCATGGATTTGACCCCACAATAGACACGCCTACAAGGTTACAAGGTATAAATGGGACCATGGATTAGACCCCACAACCCCACAACAGACATAAGTACAGGGTGTAAATCGGACCATGGATTTGATAACAATTACAGTGTGTAAATCTGACCAGGGTTTTGACCCCACAACAGACAAAAGTACAAGGTGTAAATGGGACCATGGATTAGATCTCACAACAGACACAAACACAGGGTGTAAATGGGACCAATGAATTTACCCCACAACAGACTCAAGTACAGGGTGTAAATGCAAGGATCATGCATTTGACCCCACAACAGACACAAGTACAGGGTGTAAATGGGAGCATGAGTTTGACCCCACAACAGACACACATACAGTGTGTAAATGGAACCAAGGATTTGATCACAAGTACAGGGTGTAAATGGGACTATAAATTTGACCACAAGTACAGGGTGTAAATGGGACCATAGATTTGATCACAAGTACAGTGAGTAAATGGGACCATGGATTTGACTCCACAACAGACAAAAGTACAGGGTGTAAATGGGATCGACCATAGATTTGACCCTAAACAGACTCAAGTACAGGGTGTAAATGGGACCATGCATTTGACCATACAACAGACCCAAGTACAGGGTGTAAATGGGACCAAGGATTTGATCACATATACAGGGTGTCAATGGGACCACGGATTTGATCACAAGTACAGGGTGTAAATGGGACCATGGATTTGACTCCACAACAGACAAAAGTATAGGGTGTAAATGGGAACATAGATTTGACCCTAAACAGACACAAGTACAGGGTGTAAATGGGACCATGGATTTGACCCCATAACAGACACAAGTAAAAGGTGTAAATGGGTCCATGAGTTCGACCCCACAACAGACACATGTAAATGAGACCATGGATTTGATCACAAGTACAGGGTGTAAATAGGACCATGGATTTGATCACAAGTACAGGGAGTAAATCGGACCATGGATTTGACTCCACAACAGATAAAAGTACAGGGTGTAAATGGGAACATAGATTTGGCCCTAAACAGACTCAAGTACAGGGTGTAAATGGGAGCATGAGTTTGACCCCACAACAGACACACATACAGGGTTAAATGGGACCATGAATTAGATCTCACAACAGACACAAGTACAGTGAGTAAATGGGACCAAGGATTTGATCACAAGTACAGGTATAAATTGAACCACGGATTTGACCCCACAACAGACACAAGTACAGGGTGTAAATGGGACCATGGATTTGACCCCACAACAAACACAAGTTACAGGGTGTAAATGAAACCATGAGTTTGACCCCCCCAACAGACACAAATACAGGGTGTAAATGGGACCATGGATTTGATCACAAGTACAGGGAGTAAATCGGACCGTGGATTTGATCACAAGTACAGGGAGTAAATCGGACCGTGGATTTGATCACAAGTACAGGAAGTAAATCGGACCATAGATTTGACCCTAAAACAGATACAAGTACAGGTGTAAATGGGACCATAGATTTGACCCTAAACAGACTCAAGTAGAGGGTGTATAAGGGACCATGGATTTGACCCCACAGCATACTCAAGTACAGGGTGTAAATCAAATGGGATCATGGATTTGACCCCACAACATACTCAAGTACAGGGACCATGGATTTGACCCCACAACAGACACAAGTACAGGGTGTAAATGGGACCATGGATCTGACCCTAAAACAGACTAAAGTACAGGATGTAGATGGGATCATGCATTTGACCCTAAACAGACACAAGTACATGGTGTAAATGGGACCATGGATTCGACCCCAAAATACACAAGTACAGACATGTAAATGGACCATGCATGGATTTTATCCCACAACAGACTCAAGTACAGGGTGTAAAGGGGACCATGGATTTTATCCCACAATAGACACAAGTGCACGGTGTAAATGGGACCACCGTCGTCACTGTACTAGCATAGATCTAGTAACCTTTCTCACGATCGTTGTATTCGCACCGCTCCAACTTCACGTCCGCCGATTGAAACTCTTATGATCTTGTCTTCAGTTGACGTCGCCATAAAGTTTATGTACGCAGAAGATAACGAAATAGGGATCACAACTGCATGTGAGTCTGACCGGGAGATGGATTCACACGTATCCAGCGCAGAGTAGGTGTGCCTATAAGTTATCGAAGTGTCAGCCCACAGGAAGTAGTTGCATATTCATGTATTTGGTGCATGGAAGCGGGTCACGCACGTACAACGGCGCGATTCGAGCGGGAAACTTGTACCAACTTTGCGCCGCTGTATCTCCTAAACAGATGGCATAAAAATTAACGAACAGAACAAATCGTTAGGCATAGGACCTCTCTACCTACAAACCGAATTTGAAGCGATTTGATTACTCCTGCAGAAAGTTATGGCGGCTTTGAACCCACAGGGGTATCGGACGTTGCAATTCTGGCACGGAGCAAGTGAAAGACCCCCAAAAACAGTTTACCATAGAGAAATGATGTCGTATGAAGTGTTGAAAATAGGATGTTGATAGCGCTAACCATTCGGAAGATATAGCGATTCATACTAGAAGCATTTTTATAACATTTTATATATTTATACGAGGGCTCATTTTGTCGGAAACTGTCCCATATATACATATATATATATATATATATGGGACAGTGTCCAGCAAAATCGGGCTTGTGAGTTTATAATTTATCACTATAAAAATTGCATGTTACACTAAGCAACACATCTTTGCAACGGTACAACCTTTACCTTTAAAAATTCGTACACTTGTTCTCACATCATCTCTCTATGTGAAAACCAATTTTTGTGCTCTAATTATTTTCCATGCCGCCAGTACAAAGATCACTAACCGAATGGGTTAGAATTCAACATTTCTCCATGTACGAGTGTGGAAAACACATCAAATTTGGGTTGTACATAGAGGAGTCCTGTAGCTATTGATTTGTTCTATTTGTTAATTTCTGTATCATCCGTTACGGAGATACAGTTGAACAAACTACGTGTATGTTTTCCCGCTTGATTCGTGCCAATGATTTTGGCAAATCGCGTCCCGCTCAATGTATGGGGAGGCGGTGATTATATCTTTGGCGCGAATCAAGCAGGAAAACATGCATGTAGTTTGCTCAACTGTATATCTGTAACGGATGATACAAGAATTAACGAACAGGACAAATCAATAGCTACAGGACTCCTGTATTAAAATCTAATGTCGTAATAATCAATTAAGCAGAGAACAATTATATCAATTTAATAATAATAATACTATTTCTCAATGCATTGTACAGATAATGCACTGCAAGAGGCATGAGTAAATGTGCAATATATCTGAAAAAGTCTGTATGACTACTGCATACAATACAATGACCTTGTAGATAAGCTATTACCATTACCATAGCATGACATTCATTCTTGCATGTTTCCAAACTTCGCACCAACAACTATTTGTTTATTCTACAAATCTATATTAAGTGCAATCTCACAGGCATGCACACACACACACACACACACACCATACCTTCAATCTCAAATGCTGAAAATCAGATACCAAATCTTGTCATGCAAAAGAAGAGAAAGATACAATGTAGGTAAATTAAGTGTGTACATGCACACAATCAATATCGCCAAATGCTGAAACACAATACTGATGAAAACTAAAGATTTGGAGGTCAATATACCTTCAAAAGCTTCCTCTTTTGGCATATCTGTTGAAAGCAAAAGAACACCATAACATTCTTAGCATCATTAACCCATTCACCAGTGCTACATGATGATAAAGAATGTAACAATATACTACATGTACATGAATGGATGAATGGATGGACGGATCCCAATAGTTCACAATGGAGGGGTAATCATTAATATATAACACTCACTAAACATGACTACACTCAATGATGGAACCAATTGCATGATTTTTGATAGTAATGCATTGAGTGCCTTATTTCTACTGATGGAAATGGTTCTTTTCATAAACCTCCTGACTAAATTCCAACTAGCAGTTGCTCTAAACACAACTCAATTACTAAGTTTCTCACCATCATACATGTAGGTTACACTCTATATCCCTACTACTGTCAATGGAGAAGCTGGCAAACATGCCTCCCTTGTGAACGTTCGCTGACGTTTATTGTTACTACACATGTACATGTATATGAATACTCGTGCATACCACTGACTTTTTGCGGTAATTGCCTGGGAATCTCTAACGTGAAAGCCATCCGGTGGGTAACGCTACAATTGTACAGTGTACCATTCCTATTGGACGCTACCGCTAGTCCTTATGACTTCCACATTTGTGCGTCCGTGGGCACTTCTCTGTTTAGACGTTCGTAGAAAAGTGGGATTGACTGCATGTTGGCATTGTCATACATGTACATGCTACTTGCTAATTATCCATTACTCGCACGGCACTCGCCAATGACAAGATAATCACTCGCTCGAGAATATATTGTTCAGCGCGAGTGGCGAGCAAGTCTTGTAACGCAAGTGTAAACTTGTGGGTGAGCGCATGCACATTGTACCTGATGGCCCACACAACCAACCTTCCAAATCTGACTCAGCACTTCTTTTTTCTCTCCCTACATTGGTTTATAAAAGGAAGGAAGGAAGGAAGGAAGGAAGGAAGGAAGGAAGGAAGGAAGGAAGGAAGGAAGGAAGGAAGGAAGGAAGGAAGGAAGGAAGGAAGGAAGGAAGGAAGGAAGGAAGGAAGGAAGGAAGGAAGGAAGGAAGGAAGGAAGGAAGGAAGGAAGGAAGGAAGGAAGGAAGGAAGGAAGGAAGGAAGGAAGGAAGGATGGAAGGAAGGATGGATGGATTGGTTTATTAAAAAAATTGGTTTATAAAAAGGGTGGGTGGGTGGGTGGGTGGGTGGATGGATGGATGGATGGATGGATGGATGGATGGATGGAATCTAATTAAGTTTGCAAATGATTGAAATGTGTTCAGCATAACTCAAAAAACTTAAATCAAATGCAGAATTAGTTGGAAGGATGGAGGATAATAATAGTAAGATGTCTCTAACAACACTAGATTACAAATATGATACCCCAGTCATTAAAAACGAGCTCTTATGCAAGTATAAAAACATACCTTCTGCAGATGTAGATGGTTTTGCTGGGGGAAAAAGAGTATAAAGCATAATAGCAGGTTAGTGGGTGGATGGATGGATGTATGCCTAACCTTCAATTGGGACATCAACATAGTAGTTTCCAGTGTAATTATCTGATAGATATATACAATCACCCACAATATCACAGGTTTCTTGTATATTTCTGTGTTGCATATGCATACGAGAATGAATTATACTACACATACTAATGCATGTTAACTCACTCTTCAAGAAAGTATATACCATTTGCATTACTACAAAACTGTTTTACTGCAGATAAACTGATGTATCCCCGCTTTGAAGCATCAAGAGTCACTCTAAACTTTCTTTGCACTTGATCACAACATACAACAATTCTTTTCTCCATGATTACACTAAAACAACAAAATTTCAACCATTACAAATATATGAACAATTAATTTCACTCATACAATACCAGCACTATCACATGGAAAAGTAGTTAGAAAAGTGTTTTTTTTTTATTAGGCCAAATATACAATAACTATCAATAACATGCACGCATGCACGTAAAGCAGTCCTGTCATTATTCATTTCTTTTTGGGTTCTGACTTTTTTGGATTTGGAAAAGGCAAAAGGAAGCCCAAGCAAAGAACACTTACACATTCCCCCATACACACTGCACCTGTACACACTGCCCCTGTACACAATACCCCTGCCCTGTACACACCGCCCCTCTATGCAATCCCCCTGTACACACCACTTCTCTATGCAATCCCCCTCTACACACTCCTCCCGCATGCACACTGCCCATATCCACACTTTGCCGTTACGCACTGGCCCTGTACGCTCTTCCCCTCACACTCCCCCTGAATGCACTTCCCCTCTCTATGCTACCCCTGAACACAATGTCCCTATCCACACTTCACTGGTACACACTGGCCCTGTACACACTGGCCCTGTACACACTTCCCCTCTACACGCTCAACCTGTATGCATTGCCCCTGTATGCACTCCCCCTGTACGCACTGCCCATATACACCTCTACACACTATGTATATATTTTGTACAGCATAGAAGAAATGTAAACAATTTACATGACAGCTGAACCTGGTGAAGGTATATTTTAGAATGGTTTGACAATGACACGAATAATTAGAGTTGAGGACCATGTAATGTATGTTGCAACTGATTGTTACTCCACTCAATGCAGGGCCAGCGGAACCGGGTGGGCTGGGTGGGCTATAGCCCTACCAGATTTTGGCCATTGAATATTTATCGGGACCTATGTTAGTAGGTCCTATGTAGGATTTGAAGTGTCATGAATACGATTAGCAAAACACCAGATTCCATTATTGCCGATGCGCCGTAGAATCAGTTGGAATTTAGTGAGCGTATTTGGATACAGCCGTCGAATATCTACAGTGTAGTATAACTGCCGACGTTTAGAAAGCTCGGACAACAGAGATAACGCTCACTCGTTCCCACCCTCGAACCTTAAAAAAAGTTTCTCCTAATTCTTCTTCTTCTTCCGGATCTGATAAGATAAGATTCACTCGGATAAGAGGTTTATTGCGCTGTATCTTTGTCACGATTGAAGCGTAATGTTAGCCGTTATGCGGAAGCACTAGAACCACCAAGTTACAAACTTACTGCCGAGTCGGATTTGTTTTATTATTTTCGTAAGCGGTGTTATGCTTAACACAAATTCGATCTTTAGCAACTTAGTTTTGTTAGCAATAGCCCACAACAGATTTTATCGGCCCTTGGAAACCATAAAGTGGAGATCCAGAATAAACTTGTGGTTGAACACGTGTTTCTGGCGAGTGTATGCAGCTGCAGTCACGTCGATCGCCAAGAGCAAAGAATAGTGCAAGAATATTGCCAGTTAAATTATGACACTGACAGTTGTACGTGTGGTTGTGCTGATGAGTCGCGCGACGAAGCTCCGAAAGACCGTTCACGTGAAAAAAAAAAGAATAATTGAACGCTACAAAGCGGGTTAAGCCGATCGCAAAAGAAAGAAGGATCGATAGGCTAGCATGAAGGCAGTAAGAAGGATAGCGTGAAGGTGGGAAACCACTGCATGCAACTGGCCGTCGCTATTAAGGCCAAAGAAGTTGGCATTGGTTGGCCATGGGTGACGTATACAGGTGAGCTACCTAACATACAACGAGAGTAACACTATATTTGCGCCCCCCACCCTCATGTAAGCAAGCTGTCAAAGATGACCTGTTGGTAGGACCATTTATAAGTGAGTTTTGTTCAATGCCGACAATGGTAACGGGAATGTCCTCCACAATTGCGTGGTCCCACGAGAGCAAATCAGGTGCTGCTCATTCAAGCTGCAAAGGTGATGGAAAACAGAACACCATCCCACCAGGATGGGGGTGAACCACTCCGAATAGGTGGGTGTATGTAACTGTGTGTGTTGAAAAGTGTGTGCCATGTCTCATGGATATGTTGCCAAGTGGTGTAGTGTTGTGCTAGCTATCCCCCTCCCCTTCCCTCCTGTCTCATTTTCTCTTCTCTCCTACCCTTCCTCTCCATTCTCTTCTCCCCTCCCCTCATTTCCCCCTCCCCTCATCTCCCCCTTCCCTCTTCTCTCCTCTCCCCCTTCTCTTCTCACCCCCTTCCCTCCTCTCTTCTCTCCCCCTTCCCTCCTCTCCTCTCCCCCTTCCCTCCTCTCTCCTCTCCCCTTCCCTCCTCTCTCTTCTCCCCCTTCCCTCCTCTCTCCTCTCCCCTTCCCTCCTCTCTCCTCTCCCCTTCCCTCCTCTCTCCTCTCCCCCTTCTCCTCTCCCCTTCCCTCCTCTCTCCTCTCCCCTTCCCTCCTCTCTCCTCTCCCCCTTCTCCTCTCCCCTTCCTTCCTCTCTCCTCTCCCCCTTCTCCTCTCCCCTCTCCCCTTCCCTCCTCTCTTCTCTCCCCCTTCCTCTCTCCTCTCTCCTTCCCTCCTCTCTCCTCTCCGGCTTCCCTCCTCTCTCCTCTCCCCCTTCCCTCCTCTCTCCTCACCCCCTTCTACTCTCTTCTCTCCTCTCCCCCTTCCCTCTTCTCTCCACTCCCCCTTCTCTCCTCTACCCCTTCCCTCCTCTCTCCTCTCCCCCTTCCCTCCTCTCTCCCTTCCCTCCTCTCTCCTCTCCCCCTTCCCTCCTCTCTCCTCTCCCCCTTCCCTCCTCTCTCCTCTCCCCCTTCCCTCCTCTCTCCTCTCCCCCTTCCCTCCTCTCTCTTCTCCTCCTTCCCTCCTCTCTCCTTTCCCCTTCCCTCCTCTCTCCCTTCCCTCCTCTCCCCCTTCCCTCCTCTCTCCTCTCCCCTTTCCCTCCTCTCTCTTCTCCCCCTTCCCTCCTCTCTCCTCTCCCCTTCCCTCCTCTCCTCTCCACCTTCCCTCCTCTCTCCTCTCCCCTTCCCTCCTCTCTCCTCTCCCCCTTCTCCACTCCCCTTCCCTCCTCTCTCCTCTCCCCCTTCCCTCCTCTCTCCTCTCCCCTTCTCCTCTCCCCTTCCCTCCTCTCTCCTCTCCCCCTTCCCCCCTCTCTCCTCTTGGTGGCCATGAGTGCAGAGAAGGGTGAATGAGTGTAGAATAGAGGACTATGAGTGCAGAGAAGGGTGAACATGAGTGCAGAGAAGGGTGACCATGAGTGTAGAGAAGGGTGACCATGAGTGCAGAGTAGGGTGACCATGAGTGCAGAGTAGGGTGACCATGAGTGCAGAGTAGGGTGACCATGAGTGCAGAGAAGGGTGACCATGAGTGCAGAGAAGGGTGACCATGAGTGCAGAGAAGGGTAACCATGAGTGTAGAGAAGGGTGACCATGAGTGTAAACAAGGGTGACCATGAGTGTAGAGAAGGGTGACCATGAGTGCAGAGAAGGGCGACTATGAGTGCAGAGAAGGGTGGCCATGAGTGCAGAGAAGGGTGAATGAGTGTAGAATAGAGGACTATGAGTGCAGAGAAGGGTAAACATGAGTGCAGAGAAGGGTGACCATGAGTGTAGAGAAGGGTGACCATGAGTGCAGAGTAGGGTGACCATGAGTGCAGAGTAGGGTGACCATGAGTGCAGAGAAGGGTGACCATGAGTGTAAAGAATGGTCCATCTGCACAATGCATCAAGGCACTAGTGTTCAACCACAATCCAGATCAATGCAGATTGGGACTACGTAATCAGTATTCATGGACCAACAGAACAGATGCAGTTAGAATGTGCAGCATGTTTGCATGTGCAGTGGACAACCCTAAAATTCACAAGCTTCCCCTCTCATCCCTAACAATAAACATCATCACCTCCAATAGCAATATAGCCAGCCTCACCTTTGGAAACTGATAGTATCACAAGCTGAATGTTCAGTAAGCACTCAATCCACAAATAAGTCTCCAACAGGAACAGAGTAACAAGACTGAACAGAGGAACCAGTAGTCACCAAACAGGAACACAGGATATAGCAACCTCCAGACTAAACAAAAGAACCAACAGTGAAATAGAGGAACTAGTGTGTCATATGTATTTAAGGCTCCTTGCGGTTTTAACCTGCATATATTCACATCCATGTATTTTATTTTCACTACCCAAAAAACAAGCTTCCACTCCCCAAACATACATGTACACCCACCCCCTCACAATATCATCACCTATTTTATGTGGTTCTAAATAAAGCCTCATCCAAGCCAGCCTCACCTTTGCAAATACTTGACACTAGTAGTATCACAAACTGAATGTTCAATAATAAGTGCTCAATCCACAACTAAGTCTCAACACTAATCTTTTCTATTTCAACTGACATACAATGCATATAGCAAATTACAACTAAGATACTTAGCCTAAAGTACTTAGGGCCTTAAGGGAGGGAGTGGAGGGAGTAGGGGTAGGAAGGGGAAGGAGTAGGGGTAAGGGGAGGAGTAGGGGTAGGAGGGGATGAGTAGGGGTAGAGGGGAGGAGTAGGGGTAGGAGGGGAGGGAGTAGGGGTAGGAGGGGAGGAGTAGGGGTAGGAGGGGAGGAGTAGGGGTAGGAGGGGAGGAGTAGGGGTAGGAGGGGAGGGAGTAGGGGTAGGAGGGGAGGGAGTAGGGGTAGGAGGGGAGGAGTAGGGGTAGGAGGGGAGGAGTAGGGGTAGGAGGGGAGGGAGTAGGGGTAGGAGGGGAGGAATAAGGGTAGGAGTAGGAGTAGGAAGGGGGAGTAAGGGTATGAGGGGAGGAGTGGGTAGGAGGAGAGTAGGGGTAGGAGGGGAGGGGGTAGGGGTAGGAGGAGAGGAGTGGGTAGGAGGGGAGGAGTAGGGGTAGGAGGGGAGGAGTAGGGGTAGGAGGGGAGGGAGTAGGGGTAGGAGGGGAGGAGTAGGGGTAGGAGGGGAGGAGTAGGGGTAGGAGGGGAGGGAGTAGGGGTAGGAGGGGAGGAATAAGGGTAGGAGGGGAGGAGTAGGGTACAGGGGAGGAGTAGGAGTAGGGTAGGAGGGGAGGAGTAGGGGTAGGAGGGGAGGGAGTAGGGGTAGGAGAGGAGGAATAAGGGTAGGAGGGGAGGAGTAGGGTACAGGGGAGGAGTAGGAGTAGGGGTAGGAGCGGAAGAGTAAGGAGAAGTAGGGGTATAGGGGTAGTAGTAGGCATAGTGACAAGAAACGAAAGGAGTGTGGGTAGTGGTAGGTAACAAAGTAATCACGCTGGGGGAAACACTGATGAGTGCAGAGTTGGGTGACCATGCCACACAAACCCTTGTAGGTACCCAATGTTAACAGGACAAGCAAGAGAAACATAAATGAGACTCACAAAACAACATTTATAATAAAACCAGATGGTTGTACTATGTCTGTCTCAGTTAGGAAAAGCTATATTTGATGAAAAAATTACTGCAGAAGACACCAAAATGGATGCAGATTGAACTTTCAATTCAAAAAAGTATTGTGGTTTGTGATGTAGAATGATAATAATTAGACTGAAGCATACAAATGAACATTGTCCATTCCCCTAAACACACCAAAAACGGTGTAGTACCGCGAAATGTCTATTTGATGTTCTCAAACCTATAACTCAGCAATAGTTTATTTAAACTGAAATGAAAAGAAGATATGAGTAAAGACATTACTTTTGAAACACTTTAGAGCTAAAAGAATCAGGAGTTACATGTACTTGTAGGTATTAAGCTCAAATATCGTAAAAACTTGATATCTGTCAAAGAAAATTTTATATCTTCAGTATCTAGCATACATGTACCTTGGACCACCACCCAAAAAGTGATATTTAGTGAAAAATGACAGATTCATTGTATAAATTAGCATGAGGCTATTTCATACCACCGATAAGATACAAAGCTCCAAATAAGCAGCATACCACTCTCTTAGTACTTGAGACAGACAATAATAGTTCATAATAGTGAAAATGCTGTACTTTCTTGCGAAAGAGAATATACACTTTTTGACTTACACACATGGTGATGGGGGGCATACTTTATACACGTAGCTCATAGAGAACATTCCAAACGAGTGATAGTTTGTTTATAAGTGTAGGGAGTATAAGTTATATGGTCTTCGTCAAAAAAACCATACCTGCAAATTGTATGGGCCCCACCAGCTCCCACATGACTTTCTCATGAATGCCAATTCCACCCCTCTATTTACCAAAATTCAAGTACATGTATATCCTCCTATCCAGCTACTTGCCCATCCATTTCTCGATACCCAGCCCTGGTTTTCTAAGGTAGCCAACAGTGAAGCAATGTTATTGTGACAACATGTGCCAAGACTGGTCAGGTGCGCTCCATATTGCGCCGACATGTGTCGACCGAAGGGATTAAAACTTTCGCAGCACCCAAAATGGTACTTGTATATAGCGCAAAACCCATCAAAGCAATAATACCTCACCCAAGCCCGCCTCACCTTTGAAAAAGTTCAACAGTAGCAGTAGTGCCAGATTATACGTTCAATAGGGCTCGATCCAGACTTGACATAAAGAGAAGAAAACGTCATTAACAAGGTGGCCGAATAAATCTGCACAGTTACAATGACTCTCGGAACGTTTACATGTTCAAAGAGAGATTGTAAATAACGTTTCCTATGTAAAAATAGCGCCTACCAGAATCGCTCGACTTCTTCTCACGTTCAAACGAAACGCGCACGTGATGCGTGTACCGTAAATCGAATTCACTACCGTAGAGTGTCCCTACCCTCATATCAACCCATGCTGCCCATGCATACCACGGGGGTTGATATAGGGGTAAAGTAAATAATGGGCAAATATGCCCTATTCATAGTGATGTTAGGCTAGGGTTTTGTGTTCCTAGCGATCACCTCAAAGCACCGCTAAGAGATTCACTTTGTGAAAGGATTCTATCACGAATTAAATCTCATTAGCGGTTGGCTTAGGCGATCGCTAGAAACACAAAACCCTAGCCTAAAATCGCTATGAATAGGGCAGGTTGATATGAGGGTAGGTTGATATAGGGGTAGGTGAACTAGTACTGTAGCCAAAACAATTTACGGCAAATTATTACTCCTCCCCAGGCCACAAGTTAGGAAAAAACATTGTACGTATTTGAGCTGCTATTAGGCAGTTTAACACTGCAAGTCTCCACTTTACAAATGGATATTTTGCTACTGTATAAGTTTATCTGCAACTCAAGAGGTGCGAATGTATGGGAACGATTTATGCACTAAAATAGAACAAAACGCGCGCACGTGCCCAAATAAAGAAACAAAACTATCTGCTCAGTCATGGGCAGCTTGGTAAGACAGGGTGCATAACACCACTTGTATCTCTGTATATGGAAACGAAACTGAATTTTAATGAGACAAAAATGTCGCCCTCTTGTAAAATCTTGTGTGAGGTAATCAATATTTTTATACCCGTAGCCCCTTCAATTGTGTAAAAAAAACAAGTTTGTGTTTTAATTGCAAAAGGTGCTTGCAAATTTAACCCTTTACCCACACCCCAAAATAATCATCATAGATCAGTTCTACTGCATGACCATGCCCATGGCCTTCAATTTGATGCTACAAACTCTGCTGCAGCCAAGATATGTGTGCAAATTTGCAAATATTTGGTGACATGTTTTTCGTAAGCCATTACTGTGCGTCTCTAAATACCTGCGAATAAAGTAAAAATTGAGTACTCAAAAAGTTAGAAAGTTAATTTTGAGGACTCAAAAAGTGGACAAAAAGTGGGAGGGGTAGTCTAAAAGAGAAAGACTGAAAAGCGTTTAAAGGTCTACCTTAATACGCACAATGGCAGCGATTCCCAGCAAGAATAACTTTAAGCGTATCAGGTGGCAACCCGATACGCTTTGTCACAAGTAGATAGCACGAAGGACAACGATTGTGGTAGTCTTCATTCTTCATTACAAACTCGTACTTGATATTTCCCGGTGGCGCAGCCTCACTAGAAGGCAGAAAAAGCAGTTCTTTCCGCCCTGCAATCAGTGTACGTAGATAACCTGAACGTTGGTTCTCTACGGCTGTGCTCGCTGCTGTTACTAAATCGCTGCCATTGCGCATTAAGATAGCCCTTTACAGTGGCGTAGGCCAGGAGCTGCGGCGGCAGCAGCGACCATGGCCGCTGCACTTTTCCACTTTTCCAACGCTAACTTAAGCTAGCTTATACCTTCACAAGCAAAACTTCGGTACTAACCGATTAATTCCTGTAGACACAAATAGCTAATACAGAGCTGCCAAGTCTCACGCATTAGGCTGGAGACACATGCACGCATTTGCTCTTATTCTCCAGCTCACACGCACACTTGCTAAAATCTCCAGCATTTTTATTTTTACGCATGCGCATAAATCTTGAATGAATTCCTCATTCCAATGCATCAGAGGAAAGGATTTTTAGCATGGTTCGAAAGAACAAGACACCATTCCGCCCCAGACTTGGACTTGATGGAACTCTCCCTTCAATTTTAAGTGAAACTAGGCATTGATGATCCTTGCGAGAAATTCGAGCCAACTAAACAGAAAGCTAAGAAAGTAACTTGGGAGTACAATAAAGCTCATTCATCGAAACATTAATGTTCTAAAGTTATTTAGGTACACAATATAATGTCTATAAGTTGTATCGTGTTAATTTGCTTGGTTGTACTGATGAAACTTAATTTAAATCGAGGACCTTGTATTCAACCTCCAGCATCTGACCCCAATCTCCAGCTTCTGCCCCCCAGACCTCCAGCATCTGACCCCCCAGACCTTGGCAGCTCTGCTAATAGGCGGCGTCAAATAAGTGTTTACTGTTACCAAGGTATTTTGGGTGAGGTGGCTACAAACCAATCAGTGAAAAATTATACCAATTTGAACATGGCTTCAGTGGGTGTCGTTAGATTATCCCTTCACGGCTGTTTCATTCCCATTGAACCTGTGACAAAAAGGCTACGCCCCGTGATACGAAATTTTTTCATAGCAACGGACCTAATTACGACCTTAGCAACCAACATGGGCTTAAAGATGCTCCCTTTTTACCACGAGGACTGTTTTGAACTCTTCTTTTGACTTCGGATCCTACTTCTATATTGTCTGACGCTCTGAACATTGTGAGTTAATACCGCTTATAATCTGTCGATACTATGTTATACGCTCGCGACTTCTGTGTGTATTATTTGAGGTCAGGTGATACAGATTGCTCTGGTACTTTTTCCGCCCTTATGAAGTACCCTGAAACTTTTGTAATATAACTGAGATAGTTTTGGCTGTTAGATTTTCAATAAAACTCGTGGTGCCGGGAATATTGCAATATTTCCGCGATGTTTGACGCCATTGACCTCTCCTACCTAGCTTAACCTGGCTTACTTGGATCGCGATGCCATTTTAAGTCTTTCGCCCACCATCCAACACTCTTGGCTCCATTAGGCTGTGCTGTCTAGTGAAGACACATGAGAATAAATATGGTATTACTGTTATTGCGCACATTGCATCTACGTATACGTAAGCTTAAGTAGGAAGTGTTGCACTCTGAGTTTGAGGAAAGACCTTTAAGTAGTGTTCCTTCACAATGCACGTAATATGCCTGTCTAATGGAGTGGGGGTGGTTTTATACGTAGCTGCAAGGTTGAACTGGGAGTGCATGGACTTGGTCATCAACCCACATCCGGCTTTGCATGGTGGGAACGAATCCAATCCACCCTTGATCTCTTCTCCCCCTCCAGAAACAGCCAACTGAAAATGGAGTCAATTCTACCTCCAAGTTATCGCCGACTAGTGATTTGCAGGCCCATAGGCTGGTCGGGAGACGGGGGGGTTCGGGAAAGCAATAAGGTGAAACTGATTAAGAGCGGTGGTGGGAGCAGGAGGGGGCATAGCCCCCTCTCGCCCAGCTAGGGGGTATGGGGGAGCGCTGTAAGCTCCCCCATCGGGGTCTGGGGCGGAGCCCCAGCCGCTTTGCAACTTTTGCAATTTTTCAACCACAAAACATAGCATAATTGCATAGAAACATGGATATAGCCCAGTTTGTGTTCCCGTTCAATAATGAAGTACATGTAGGTCTGGCTTGCGAGTTGCGAGTCAAAACTGAGGCTGGCATACACGGGGCAACTTCCGGGCGATTTGTCGTATGCAACTCAAATGACTACATGTAACAGTATATGCTAGTTGGGCATAGCCCGACCTTCGCGTATCCGCCAATATGCGAAGGTCGGGCTACGCCCAACTAACAGTATGCATGGGTAAAAGTTCCGCAATTCTTGATCGTATGCGGAACTTTTACCCATAGTTGCACGGAACCCGTAATTTAATTCACGGCCCTCCCCCTGTTCCGCCGCTGCTGTTTGTTGTGGGCGGGATGTGGGCGTCCCATTTTAGAATGGATGTCCCGCGGTTGCTAAGCCTGCATGTATTGTTATCTCATTCTCGCGGGCTATAGCTACCAAGCGGAACTAGTTCTGACGAGCGGGGGGGGGGGTCGACCGAACCCACCGACCCCCCCCCAGCCTACGGGCCTGATTTGAAAGAACCTGCTGTACCAAGGCTAACTCCTGCCTCCTTCAACCACCTGAAAGAGTAAGTGGCCTGTGAAATCCAAATCCACCCCAGGGCCGGTGAGAGGGGGGGTAAGCGGGGTTACTTACCCCGGGCCCCAAGGTATAATAGGGGTCCCAAAATATAAAAGGGGGCCGGACGGGCCAATCTCAAGGGGGACCCCCCCCCCCCCCCCCCCCCCCCCCCCCCCCCCCCGTGCTCGTATTTTTAGGGCCTATGGGGCCCTCAAATGATATGTTACCCCGGGCCTCACTACGGCTCTCACCGGCCCTGATCCATCCATATATGCAGTTGCATAAAGGAGCACTAATTGCATCACAAAGGGTTGTGGGAGGGGCCAATAATAGCATGATGAGTGTTATTGTATATGTACTGAGTTAATACCTTCTCAACATTCTATGGCAACCCCAAATCAGCCTTGAGTGCCAGCTCTATGTCGTTGGTGATCCCTGCAGACTTCACTGAGCAAAAGCTCCTCCGTTCTGTCCAAGGATTTCAGTTCAGTCTCAAATATGACAGTGGAGCTCTCTGCACCTAGTGCTACTCATTTCATTAGCCCGACGCTTCCTGCTGCATTTACTGAGCTGGCTGATGGCTGCTCGTGGCTGTGTTATCCACATAAGAGTCAAAGGCTGGGAAAAAAAGACCATGTGTTAGTTTGGTACAGTAACATTGCATGTATGTACTTACTGCTCCTCCTGCAGGTAGTTGTGTACTGCTGTTTTGAAGATGTTCGTGTACAACTTGTGCTGCTATCTTCAACTGTGGCTTGTTGTGCTGACCGCAATGGTGTGTGTTGTAAGCTGGTGACAACATCTGTCCCACAATGCATCACTATGTCACCAAGTAACTGAACATGCTGTTTGAGCTTGGCTAGCTGAAGACTGGTGACTGAATAGCAGCAGGGACACTTCAGTCGTACAGTGACGCAAATCCACTCAACCACAAACATAGGCATGGCATGGTAGCTGTATTGGTTGATGTAGCAGTCCAAATAAATTGGACACATAACTGCATCTACCATTGACAATATCTATTTTGTTAACACAGAAGGCATAGGTACTTTGGTGATAATAGCAGGTGGAGATAGCTACTGACTTTGAGGCAGCCTGCAATCGTATTAGAAATGGTACATCATGGCTTGTAAAATGGTTTACATATGCTTGCAACATAACATCATGTTAAGCACATGTACTTGTAATACATGAATCCTGTACCAGTTATATGGCTGCACTTGGCACTTGTATTGGTTCTTTTACACCACCTGCATTGCCTTATGGCACAATGTGCAGAACAATTGTGGGTGGATCTCCTCCTGGTCTGGTTGAGACACTGATGTCAAATGCAACCAATAGCTATAGACTATCACTGTAGGCTCTGCACTGGTATGTAGGCTCTGCACTGGTATGTAGGCCCTGCACTAGCTGGTATGTAGGCTCTTACTTTGTTGGTTTGCCCTTGGCTTTGACTCCTCTTTGAAGTTTGCACCGCCAATCGTCATTTGTGGTAGGATTCTATGGCTATTTATGAGGTGGTGCGCATTATTCATGATGTGGATGGTGTGTTATTATGTATTTCTGTGAGTGGCAGGAACTGCGGCACCACGAGTAAAACGCATATTCTTACGTGAAAAAGGTTGATCGTTCCACTTTTGCGTCTTTTTGTACCACTTATAGGGGCGGAAAAAAAGCTACGAAGATCAGAATGAATGGCATTTTTCGCGCCATTTGGAGAGTACAATATGCGCGTGGCAAAGTGTGCAGTCCTGCTACGCGTTGGGACATGCGTTTAAGTGAAAATAAAAACCAAACTAGTTTTACTATAGTTGGAAATGGTTTCAAGATGTGCATTACAGCTATACGTTTTGCATTTTTAATCGGTGAACTTTTAATGAGATGGCGGCTAGCCATGTTTTACTTGAACCGTAAATAATGTCACTGTGTTCTATTTATAAGCCTTTTGTCCACTCGAAACAGCCGTGCCTTCCTGCCACACAAAGATTTATATGAGATCAAATCATCTAACAAACGAAGGCATTAAGCTACCCGTACTATCGTTTACAACGACTACCACAAGTGGCCTTGGCTGCACTATAGCTGTTTTTTATTACATGCTGGTCTCAAAACAAACTTGCTATTAATTGCTTACAGTTTTGGAGTTTATCTACACAAAAAGCGTTGGCTTCCGGGGCTCCGGGGGAGCTTCCAGCCCCCCCCCCCCCCCCCCCCCCCCCCCCCCCCACTTACCCTCCCCGGGGAGGCGGGGGAAGCACCGTTATTGGCCGCTGCACTTTATATTCCTATCCTACGCCACTGCTTTAAACGCTTTCCTTTCTTTTTTAGGCCATGCCGAAGACAAACACCCCTCCCACTTTCTAAGTGGGCAGAAACGTGGGAGGAGTTTGTCTTTGAGAGAAAGGAAAGCGTTTAAACTGAAAAGGCTATCTTAACAGGGCCGGCGTTGGATGTTTGGAGGCCCTAGGCAAAAAGGGTCTTGGCGGCCCCTCCATCTTCGCTCGAGCACGGTGGTCTGCTCTCATTGAACGCGTGGAAACTAAGCCCTACGCCCCGAAAAATTGAAATGGTTACGTACACCCATAGCAACGAACCTGACAACCGATGCCCGTTAGAACCAGCTGTGCACGACGTAATCAACACCTAAAAGCCATACTAGCAGTGATAAACACCTTTGAACTATATTGTAAGCAAAAATCACGTGGCCTGGTGCTGCCAACTGTCGGCTCTGGTTCTTCAAACCTATCGACTTACGCACGGCGATCACCGACTACATGTGTTCAAAAAACAACAACGACGCTCGGTGACTGAGATGGAACATACCAAAGCTATCACGGTAAAGTTAGTTGTTTGTACTGTCGTATTTTGGTACACATATGGAGAAATTGCCCATACATAGGCGGACATTTAGCACCTTTTTTTCAAATTGATTTTTAAACACATGTACTTAGTACGATAAATCGGTCTGACTGTGAATCTGTAATTTATAGATTTATATCATGAGCCATTCTTGTACAAAAATCAAGACAAAAAAAATTAATTTCTACCGCACTAATTTATTCGTAAAGTAGACATGTTACGTAACATTTATTAACAATTATGTCATTTATCTTAAACTAATGGCCTAGCTCACGAGACGCATACAAAGCCGATGACGTATTACTACACGGCCAACAATTTCAGTCCATATCGGAAGCGAATACACTGGCGTGACGTCAACGTGACCATAGTGGCGTATCATTGCCGACCGGCACCGCTTTTTTTTTTTAACGTAAAGCCTAGTTCACAAATTGACGCAAGACCCACGTACGTCGTACGTACGTAAGTCGCAGGAATAGAAAAAATTTCTATTCCTGCGACGCGATGCGACGTCGCAGCGATAAACCACACCTAAACCACGCCTGATACTGGTACGTTATTAAAAAGTGACGGCCGAGCCCAGTGCAGAACTTTTTTTCATTCATCGCGACGCATCGCGGGCTCTTGCGTCAATTTGTGAACTAGGCTTAAGATTATTTGGCGTATCGGTAGCGTGAACGGGTCCAATTTAGGGGCGTGAACCTTGGCGTAACGCAAGTCTAGAGAAAAATCCGATACGGCAGCGCTTTACGTATCCCTTTCGTCCCTATACTCTTTATTATATAAAAACATTTAATAAACAACAAACATAACATTACATATACATGTACACGTTCAACAATACAAGTCATTGTTCCAATTATGCAGAAAAACAGCTCTTTTAGCAGACACCTCCTGTCGTTCAACAGTGGTGGTAGTGGCAGTGTCAGCTGTTGTACATCGATGATCATATTGATGAACAGACCTGAGGACTTGGTCCGATGAACCACACCATTTTTGAAACGGCAGTCATATTCACTCAGGAGAGGCACTCTGGCAGGTAACGACAGGGTCCATGTGACGCACAATGTCATGTGAACTCCAAAACAGCCAATCAGAGCTCCTAACTCCTGTGTGAGTTGCAGGTGATATTATACACGCTGCATCCTTAATTAGTATAACGTACAATGGAATTGGTTCCAGATTTGTATACAACAAAGTCACAAAGATCAACTGCCTGTCAGAACCCCTGTGTAAATGTGCATACCTTAGACAAAGCCACCCATAGGTCTTGTTCTGATGGAAGAGAAGAGCAAATTTTCAGAAATGCGAGCTGACACCTCAATGTATGGAAGACAAACTTCAGGTTTTTTTTTTGTCCCTGTGAAGCAACATGCACATGACAACATTACACATACAGGTACATGTACATGCACAAACCTTTGGTCAAGGATGAGATATGCCATTGCTGCAGCCTTTGACACAAATGGTTCGTACTGGCCATTGAGGTAAGTGTCGCTTAGCATGATGCTTAAATTAGTTTTGCCATCATCTAAACCACCATAGAATTGCATACTTACAAATTAAGACGACAGGCTTACCCTTACCTGTACTAGGAGTGTCATTCTCACCCATTGGAAGCGATGTAGCTTCAGCTAGTATCGGTCAGCACGCACCATCCATGATGAAAATTGCATAAATCACGCTATCCCTTTCCGTGAGTTCAAAAACATCGAGATGGGGTTGGGTACCAATATTTAACAACCTCCAGACTAAACAGAGGAACCAATAGTATGTAAGGCCCCTTGCGGTTCTAACCTGCATACGTGCACAGCTGATATTCACATCCATGCATTTTATTTTCACTACCCACAAAACAAGCTTCCACTCCCCAAACATATGTGCACACCCCACTCCCTCCAACATCATCAGTGGTTATAAACAAAGCCTCATCCAAGCAAGCCTCACCTTTGAAAATATTTGACAGTAGTGGTATCACAAGCTCAGTGTTTAATAATAAGCGCTCAATCCACAACAAAGTCTCAACACAGGAACAGAGTACCAGTAGTGGAACAGCAACCTCCAGACTGAACAGAGTAACAACACTGATTGAATAGAAGTCACTAAACAGAACTAGCAAGCAGAAGTAGTATAACGTATCGATCACACAAACAAAACGTTTTCTATTCCACAGCTAAATGTTCATAAGGGTGACCATGTAGAGAAGGGTGACCATGATGATTGCAGGGAAGGGTGACTATGAGTGCAGATAAGGGTGACTATTAGTGCAGAGAAGGGTGACCATGAGTGCAGAGAAGGGTGACCATGAGTGCAGAGAATGGTGAGGTCATTCAGCTATCAGATGTAGCTTGCTAGCACACACTGGCTGGTGGGAGGGGACATGAGGAGTGGAATGGGTGGGGGTGTGGTCTATCACTGTACACTCAAGTATCAGTGATAGAGAAAGGTAGACACAGATGAAAACAGGTGTCTCTACTTCCAACACAGATGAGGCAGTTCTGGTCCTGGACCATGGCTCAGTTGATTAATACTCATAATTAATTAATACACAGCTTCTACAAATTGATATATTAGTGTTTGAAATGCACAAAAACAGACAAGCGTGCTTGGACACCTTCAGAAGGTTATCTGCAGAGAATCAATTTCTACTGAGACAACATGTTTCAACTTACTACTTTAATTGTTTTCTCAAGCCCATTTGCAACTTTGGTGCAGAGGGAGAGAGATCTACAACTGTACATATTTATTAACTATCTACAAAAACTCTTAATCAGTTAACATTTATCAGCCGTTCTCCTTTTCTTGTTACTGAAATTGAAACGCTATGCAATCAGGAAGTTGTGGTTTTTGTACTTTTAATGCCACGTGATGCATAAACAATATTCTGTAATTAGATTTTGGATATCCCAAACCAATTTTGTTGTTAAAAAGTCCACTCAAATGTAATAGTGATGCAAAAAAAATTATTATCAACTAGAATGTTATGCACTACGTCTCGATATAGGTGCAAAAGAGGATGCACGCTATTAAGAAACATAATGTAGAGCTTGCACATATGGAATACTTATGACCAAAGGGATAATGAAAACGAAGGACTAATCTCGGCACACATTATACTTCAAATGAAAGAGCAGTTTAGCTAGCAAGACATACGTTTCATAATGAGGTATGGACATTACTTACAATTCTAATTGCATATGTGAATACTATTGTCTGCACCTCTATAAACAATATCTTACACACATTTCTGGCACGGTATGTCATCAGCCTATTCCAAAAACGTGCATACCTCTAAGATAGGATTGCTCCACATAGTACATGGCTATTTCATTGCATCGAAAAGAGTTGTTTACAGTTACATTTGCTCAAGTGTTACGACTTACTATGCACTTACACTTCATACAGACTAACAGTGTACAAATCCACTATATACACTTACCCTCCACACACCCAAATACATACCCCACATCCACTCTCTCATGCATGTGCACACTCCATGCATCCCATGTATGTGCACACAACACTCCCTCCCATGTATGTCACATGCACACAACACTCCCTCCTATGTATGTGCACACAACACTCCCTCCCATGTATGTGCACACAACACTCCCTCCCATGTATGTGCACACAACACTCCCTCCCATGTGTGTGCACACAACACTCCCTCCCATGTATGTGCACACAACACTCCCTCCCATGTATGTGCACACAACACTCCCTCCCATGTATGTGCACACAACACTCCCTCCCATGTGTGTGCACACAACACTCCCTCCCATGTGTGTGCACACAACACTCCCTCCTATGTATGTGCACACAACACTCCCTCCCATGTATGTGCACACAACACTCCAACACTCCCTCCACACTCCAATCACTCCCATGTTAGCTACTATCCACTAAACAACTCATGTAGCTTATGTATGTATACCATCCTTTTTCTTCACCAGAGTCAATCATGAAGTCCTCCTCACTACCCTCACAATCAGAGTTATCTAGCTGGCTGGCCTATGAACACATCTTGGCTTAGTCCTCATGCCTCATTTGTCACAGTGTCAAGTTTATTCGGTTATTTTCTAACATTAGTGCATAAGAAAATGGTCCACCACCCTCCAAACCACAATGCCAAAGGTATGACTTCCTAAGTGATCACTAACATTTTGCTGCTCTGTAGATTGAATAACAGAAGACAGACTTCCATCAATACCGTATGAGTGCAAATGGAGCTTAGTTGTAGTTGCATGATTACGTACAAACCCCACTCCAGCTACCTGCAATTGCAGACAACCGCCTTATGCAACATTCAATTACGTACGGTAAGTTTGTTTGCAATTGCAGACAGTGGTAAGTTATCTGTTAAGGCACCACTTTAAGAGGGAGGGAGGTGCCTTACGGAGGTGCCTTAAGAGGGAGGGAGGTGCCTTAAGTGGGAGGTGTCTTAAGTAGACAGACAAAACCTCCATAGTCACAAAACAGAAGGAACACAGAATCTAGCAACCACCAGACTAAATGGTCAGTAGTGAGGGTAGATCTAGCATGTCTTATGTATTTAGGCCCTATGTGGTTCTAACCTGCATATGATCAGTTAACATCCCTAAAATTCACATCCATTTCACTACCCACAAAACAAGCTTCCACCCCCAAAGATATGTGCACACCCCACCCACTTCCAACATCATCACCTATTTTATGTGGTTCTAAATATAGCCTCATCCAAGCCGGCCTTACCTTTGAAAAGTTTGACAGTAGTAGTATCACAAGCTGAATGTTCAATAATAAGCGCTCAATCCACAACTAAGTCTCAACACAGGAACAGAGTACCAGTAGTCACTAAACAGGAACAGCAGCCTCCAGACTGAACAGAATAACAAGACTGTATAGAGGTCACCAAACAGAACTACATGTAGCAAGCAGAAGTATAACTTATCGGTCACACAAACAAAATGTTTTCTATTCCACAATTAAATGTTCATAACGGTGACCATGAGTGCAGAGGATGACCATGAGTGAAAAGAAGGGTGACCATGAGTGTGCAGAGAAGGTGACCATGAGTGCAGAGAAGGGTGACCATGAGTGCAGAGAAGGGTGACCATGAGTGCAGAGAAGGGTGACCATGAGTGCAGAGAAGGGTGACCATGAGTGCAGAGAAGGGTGACCATGAGTGCAGAGAAGGGTGACCATGAGTGTGCAGAGAAGGGTGACCATGAGTGCAGAGAAGGGTGACCATGAGTGCAGAGAAGGGTGACCATGAGTGCAGAGAAGGGTGACCATGAGTGCAGAGAAGGGTGGCCATGAGTGCAGAGAAGGGTGACCATGAGTGCAGAGAAGGGTGACCATGAGTGCAGAGAAGAAGGGTGACCATGAGTGCTGAGATAGGTGGTCAATAGTGAAGAGAAGGGTGACCATGTGTGCAGAGGATGGATGAAGATATTTTACAGTAATAGTGAATGTAAGGCTAACCTTGAAATGGTTCCCGTGATTAAGATTTGCATAATGACATTGCGGGACCTAATACAGAAGCCAACTTTCTTTCTAACTGCAACATTAAACATTTTTGGAGAGAAGCTAAGTGAAGAGGATGAGACTCTGTTGTGTTTGCAAGCACCAATGTCAAGTGATGAGGAATCCAAATTTCATGAAGTGATGAGCTTGGCTGTAAGAAGCACTGTTGAAGTTCTTGAACATCAGCTGGAACCATACTTGCATGGTTCTCTAAGTCACCCATCAAAAGATATGCTAGTAAAAAGTCAAGCTGCTCCAGTGCATAATATGCTATCTGAACAGACCCTTGGTCTTGTCGACTACCATGTTCGGCATGCACCTAATGCTAATATGGGCTTCATTGATGGGAACGTGAAATGTGCAAAAAATCAAACACTATCATGGCTTCAAGGCAAAGCTGATGAAATTCAAGAAAAACTTATATTATTTGCAATAAAGAGAGTAAGATTTACATGGAAGCAAAGAAAAGCCAATGATGAACTGAGAATACAAATTCAACATTACAGACTTCAAGAAGAACAAAGTAAGCAAGATAATCTTTTTAGAGGCAAAACTGAAATAAAGGTTAAGTCAATACTTGCTAATGAATGCAAAATAGAAGAACAATTTCCTCAAATCTCATCAGATACATTAGAAATAGTTGTTAAAAACCCTTCATGGTTATTGGGTTAATACAAAGAGCAGGAGTGGAACATCTCCCCTGGAATTAACAAAAAATATAATGGAAAAGTGCTGCTTATAAAGAACAGTAAACAAGGTATTAAATTAATTATTTCATATTGGAAACTGGAAGAAAGTGAAGATGATGGAGAAGATGAATCTATTACTTTGGTGCAGTTTGTTACTGATGTCATTCACAAAGATTTAGTTGTGCTTGTGTAAATGTGTAATATTCATGTGTTTTTATTTATTCATACATGTACATTTTTACAGATTGTATGTAGTCAAAACGTACCAATGTCTTTCAGATCATTTATTTGTTTTTTTTAAATCTTTTTGAAACACTCCAACGAACGTCAAAACTTCAGTTTTATACATTTATAAATGCACGTTGAAAATCCACTATATAACTTATAAGGAAATAGTATTTTTCCCTAATGCACATTCTTTGTGTAGGCCTACAATATGCTGTTCTTCATATGAAATTTGGAATCAAAATGTTCAAAAAAAAATATCTTATGACCGTTTGAATATCGGCACTACAGTGGAGATCATGATACTTGATCCTATAATTTTTCTGTGTGTGAATTTGATTCATTTGAATTTATTTTCATGACAATACATGAAAATTAAAATCTAACAACACAGGTGTGTTATATATGTGTTTCTCAATATGCACTCACAATTGATCCGCATCACGTGACTTTGTGTTAGCACTGTCATTGGTCAAAGTGAACCAACTACAATAAGAAGTGTTAGGCGAATTTCTTCCTCATTCGTTGATGAATTGTTACGAAACGCGTTACATAAGAAGAGTCGAGGTTGGTCCATCGTTTGCTCGAGTTGGATTTTAAGTCCGGTAAAAGGGAACTGTTTTATCGACGCAGACGCCATATTTTGAACAGTTTTGTGTTAGGCGAACTGTATCGAATTGCGCTAATTGTACGATTCAAAACTTTGCAGGAGGATATTAAAATGATGACTGTATCGTAAGAGCACCTTTTTTAGGCGTTAAGACGCAATCTGTCGCTAAAAAAAATTGTAGAACGAAACCCAGCTTGACAACGAAGCCATTTGCAATGAATTACATTAAAATAGTTACGTTATCTAAGTTATTCGTTCATGGCTGAGGGCGTAGGTAATGTTCGAACGAAAAGATCACACCCAAAACACTCAGCACTTACCACGAATAGCTATCCAAACAACATAATCTCTAGGGAAACCTCCTCAAGCTGGAGTAGGAAAAAGAAAAACAGCTTTAACTATTGATTGCTCGACAAGGAGCCAGTTCGACTCTCTGACTTGCGCTGGTTCACACAGTTTAAGCCATAATCCTGCCGATACGAATGGAAGAGAAAATTTGCATTTCGGGTGTACTAAATAGAATTTGCAGACGATGGTGTTTCTTCAATATATCAATCTATCTGACTTGAAATAAAGATAGCCAAATGTTATAAGTGTCTGAATTATTGGAATCCACAGGAAAACGTTCTCTGTTTGATCAGGTTGCTTGGGAAACTTGTTTACATGCACAGTCTGTCTGAGTCATACTAACATGATGTATTGATAATCATTATTATATTTTGCCATTTGAATTTTTTTAGTTAGTGTTTCCGGGTGGATCATAATGCAGACCATCATCCCTCACACCAGACGTTATTTCAGGTACAAATTTGACACACGCCATCGATATCATTGGCCAATTCTATTTAGTACAGCCGTAACGCCTAGTCTCGTACCCAGACCCACACTCGCAGTAGCGGATGGATTACATCACCGCTACGCGAGAAATGTCGTAGCATTATACTGTAAGCGATGATGCTTACGTACGTTTGGGTCTGGGTACGAGACTACGTAACGCCCATAAGGCAAGTGTTCTCTCACATCCGGTATCGGCAAGATTAGACATGAATAGATAGTAGCTGCTGTTCTTCTCATTGATCGACTTGCTAGCTGGGCTCAGCCCGGCTATATAGCTCCTATTAACGGACGCTTTGCTGCAGTGCTCCAGCTCGTGGGTCTCCCGAGGATATTTAAGAGGTTTCCCTAGAGATTATGTTGTTTGGATAGCTATTCGTGGTAAGTGCTGAGTGTTTTGGGTGTGATCTTTTAGTTCGAACATTACCTACGCCCTCAGCCATGAACGAATAACTAGCGAATAACTTAGATAACGTAACTATTTTAATGTAATTCATTGCAAATGGCTTCGTTGTCAAGCTGGGTTTCGTTCTACGATTTTTTTTAGCGACAGATTGCGTCTTAACGCTTAAAAAAGGTGCTCTTACGATACAGTTATCATTTTACTATCCTCCTGCAAAGTTTTGAATCGTATAATTAGCGCAATTCGATACAGTTCGCCTAACACAAAACGGTTCAATATATGGCGTCTGCGTCGATAAAACAGTTCCCTTTTACCGGACTTAAAATCCAACTCGAGCAAACGATGGACCAACCTCGACTCTTCTTATGTAACGCGTTTTGTAACAATTCATCAACGAATGAGGAAGAAAATGGCCTAACACTTCTTATTGTAGTTGGTTCACTTTGACCAATGACAGTGCTAACACAAAATCACGTGATGCGGATCAATTGTGAGTGTATATTGAGAAACACATATATAACACACCTGTGTTGTTAGATTTTAAACTTAAACGCACTCACAACTACTACTTCCAAATTCAAGGGCAGCTGGCAATTACAGGAAGGTTCTGGTGTAATTTCATCACATACACAGCTAAGGACATTTGTGTGGAGAGAATCTTGTTTGACAACGAATTCTGGTCTGGTGTGGAGGCAAAACTTGTTGACTTTTACACTAACTGTGTACTACCAGCAATAGTTCATCATAAAGGTGTTAATGCTGTAGCTGCATTAATGGTTGAATAATGACTTTATATAACCAGTGGTGGACGAAATTTCGTAAGCATGCAACATACATAAAATATCTGATCTATGGTACTAGTCATGTTGATAGGTATAGGGCAATCCAAGATGTGGTAACATTTTATCTGGTTGATGGCTCGTTCCACATGAATTCAAAGTGAAGCAATACGCCGTGTCTTCACCACATCGCTGGCACTTAGCTACCCACAGCCGTAGCGAAATGGAGGGATATTATGCTGCACATTCATCCTGTATATCAAATCCTCTATCTGCCATCAGAACATCATCTGCTTGAAGAGTTCCTAGCACACCAGAAATATCAGTAAGCCTTTTATCTGAAATATTTCTGCAATAAAGATTTGAAACATAACTAACATATACCCTGACGGAGTGATGTCAATCAGACTTTTAAGCGTGTTTGTATTCTTATATGATGACCAAGTTGTAGACTGCACGTTGAGTGATGAGGGTTTCTCCAGTGGTATTTCTGTAGCATCAATGATCAAACGAGTTGTTGGATATTTTGTTTCAAAACACACAGGCATGTCTCTCGCTATCAAATTGCTCTATGGATGGTGGGACATCTATTGCTTTAACCTTTAATCTCCAGGCAGCAGTCCTAGATTTAGGACCACCATATTACAGCTTCGATATTAATTGAAATAAACATTGTATTTTCTAACTTAATATTTCCAATCATATTTGGAGCATTATAACAATTCGTTTATTTTCTAATATTATTGCATCAGAATGAGTTTATTGCAAAAAATGGTGAAAAAAGTGACGAATGTTAATAGGTTACTTATTTTTGCTTGTAACTTCACACCCATATGTGCTCTATTTTAGGGGAACATATTTTAACATTAGTAAAACACTGCCCTATAACTGTACTCTGATTTATGCAATATTATGCTTCAAACATTATATATGATGAGTTTGGTTTGAGTGAAATCTATAAATGAGTGCATTTACATGAAGAGCAAAATTAGCATTCAGGAGGAGAATTTTTATAATTGACCTAGCCAGATCCAATCCTGCATGTATGGTACTGCTAGTTAGTGCTCTTTTCTCAAATTAATTAACCAATTAAATGTTGTGATTTTAATATGCAAGTTTTATGAATTAATTATGTAGTTATTTATAAAGAGTTTAACATGGACTTTAATAAACATTTTATAAAAGCAATAATCTAATGTAACATATATATTTTGTAAACAAATTAGGATTTAACCCTTTCTCACCACTGAAAATGCAAAAATAGATACCTGCCAATACCAGCACTATAAGTGATTTACATGCATTTTGTGTTTACATGTTAGTTTAATGATATCAAATATTGTTCGAATACAATTATCCGTTAATCAGATGTAATATAATGTTATTCAGTGGTTTTTAGTGGCTAACATCTTGTAAGGTGTATTTTAATACTACTATTGTGTTTGTAGCAAAATTGCTGCAACCAACACGTAAAAGCATTTCAAATGGTAGGTTATGCACCCAAAAAAAAAAAAAATGTAGTATTCATCTGAAGGAAATTCCTATTGATCTTGCCAGGGGGAATCAACCACATATCCCCTGGCCAATTCTCTATAGATACCCAGCAGCATAATTATAATGACCTAAACCTGGTGTATCATGCAATGATAGGCATGGCAACAACATTGGGGCAAATCAATGGATGTATAGATACCAAGGAACATGTTTTGAAGGTTGAATTCATCTAATTGCAGGGATTGTGGACATTAAACAACCTTCTGAAGCTCTGAAATTGAGTAAATTTGAGCTAGTGGATCAAAATGCAAAGGACTTGTACGTAATATTGGCACGACATGCATGATTCCATAATTAATGCAGTTAGACTAAACTTGAACAGTTCTTCAGTTCTTCGAGTGGTAGGCCACTTTTTGGTTGTACAGCTAATTGGCCCAATACCCATGCAAACAGCCCTTTTGTATACAGACATTCAATGCTACTGACTCGCTATACAATAATGTTATTCTGTGCATGCATGGCGGCGGCAGCTAGTACACTGTACAGAGTATCTGCTGCACTGTGCCACTTCCTCCTACAACTTCAGCAATACCATGCCCTTCCCCCTAAGTAGTCTGGCTGTGGTGGTCATTCTCCATTTCGTCCCTAAACGTAACAAGATTATGCGAAAGTAATTCCATATCGCAAGAACCACGCCCCCCGTTCATACAAACCCGTTCCCTTTTATCGCTTCTCTTGTCGGCTCCTCATTACTACTGAGGGCGCTGTAGCTTTCCTTGTGACTAGCAGAGGCCTCTGAACAACCTTATTCAGCATTCTCACAGAGATCACACCTCTTCTGCTTATTGTACCGCCTGATCTCTCCAGCTAAGCCGTCTTTATGAACGCCCTCGACGTTTTCCTGTGGTCGTGTCGTTTGACCTCTTAAAGTTAATCCGACACTTATGACATGCTTTTACGACATGTACAACACGTCTAGAACAAATCACATTCCTTGTAATCTTCCCTACAACAGCCTCATCGACGGCGAAGTTCTTTCCCATTTTCGCGGTAATGCCAGCAAATTGATACGTTTGGCTTATGCTGAAAAGCGATTTTAACGGCTGAAAACGAATTAAATGTACTAGTACGCATAGCAGGGGCGGGTCCAGGATTTCGGGACGAGGGTGGGGGTGATGCGACAGGCAAGGATAACTGAATACGCCTCCCCCCAGCAAGGATGTTCGGATATGGGCCATCGGGGTCTAGGGCGGAGCCAGGCCATCCGCTTTGCAACTTTTGCACTTTTAAACAGCGCAGGAAAATAAAACTTGACGCGTGAAATTAATACGAGATATCATACACAAATCAATTAATGTTCAATCACACAGTGATTTTACAGAGGATTTTAAAAAATCCTTTATAAAATCAAAATTTGATTCGACGCGTTTTTTTTTTTCCTGTGTATATCAGGTAGGTAACATGCTAAAAATACATACAATACGACAAGAATTACTTGCTTCCAGAATTTCCTGTAGTCTTGGGGGTGGTATCACTGGTATGCCCCAGCCGCCCTGATCCACCAGTCCAAGGATGCTGCTCATGCTCAATCGAAATCAAAGCTAAGTCTTCAAGCCTATCTTGAGTAACTCAGTTCCTTAATTGATGGATCCGGAAAAGTCTTCATTTGGTTCTGCAGCTGGTGCAACTCAGCAACTGTAGTGGAAGCTGTCAATAAAATGCGCACCGTACATACGGATATGAATAATTAAGTAGCAGCAGTTTGGCGGCCCCTCTAACCGGCGGCCCTATAGTCTGCCTAGCGTTAACGCCGGCCCTGATCTTAATATGCACAATGGCAGCGATTCAGCAACAGCAGCGAGCACAGCCGTACAGGTATGGACCAACGTTGACTACCTACCAGAGGCGGATCCAGGGGGGGGGACTAGGGAATTCCCCCCCCCCCCCCCCCCCCCCCCCCCCCCCCCCCCCCCCCCCCCCCCCCCGCTGGACCGTCCATAAAAATTTCATTCAGTACATCGTAGACTCCATCAATTCGCGTATGTGTTGATTACTTATTCAATGGATCGTGGCATCCGTTAGGCGCTAGTGTACCGGGTATCAACTATGTCAAAGAGCAACACACACATACAAACTCGAGAACACCAAAAACTCAACTCTGGCACTTAGCAACATACGTTTTATGCATGTTCGCATAGCATGCCTAAAGGTGGCCATACACTAGGCAACATTTCGGCGCGCAACGTGTTGCGCGCCGAAAAGTTGCCTAGTGTATGACCCTATGTTGCGTGTTGCGCGTAGCACGCAACACGGTTTCTAGGATTAGAAAGGGTGTCTATTCGGAGCAACAATGTTGCCGCGAACATCAAAGTGCCGCTATCTTAAGTGTATTCATAGGCATCTAATTTAATGTTTTCGTAGGTGCAAAAATGGCTTCAGTTGGTTTTCCTTGGTCTACGGAATCTATTTCTAAACTAATCGAATTGTACGAGCAACGACCGTGCTTGTACAACACTACTTTGAAGGCGTACTTCAATCGCGACCTCCGGAGCAAAGCAATGGCTGAAATGACAGCTGCTTTGAAAGCCTCAGGTAAGTTAATTCACAGCAGCTGTTAAAGCTACATTGTGTGAATACTATTTGCACCATCAAAAGTTAATAGCGGCAACATTTGTTTTTACAAATAGGGTATAGATAATGATCGCACACCCTACGTCCAATTACTTATGTTCATTCGTATACAAAAGTTTGTTGATAAAATGTAACTGCCAATCGATAGAATGTGAAGTGAAAACAAAGATCAAAAGTATAAGGGCTCAGTACATCAGGGAGAAAAAGAAATCCACCAAATTGAAGACTGGAACCGGAGCTAATGAGGTATATGTTTCCAAATGGCCTCATTTAGAGCAGCTTAAGTTTCTGGACGACTTCATCATTGCCAAGAAAAGTATTTCGTACTTAACAAAGGTAAGCCAAGTATTATAATTAGTGGCACAAGGTAATTATATATACAGGTGGTACACATTAATGAACATAAGTCCTGTATCTGATGCACTCTGTAAACATGGTCATTTACATGCAGTATCTATATATAGGTCAAATCATGTCCCATTGCCAGGGTACTGATCCTTCGTTAGAACAATAGAAATCTCTGAAGTGATCTCTTATGTCTTTAGCAGAATCTGAGTAGTGGTTGCTGCCTTGTTGCACGAGTGGTAGTAGTCCTTGAGGGGCTGTACCTTGTCGCCAGTTGCCAGGTAGTACTGTATGTGTTTCAGAATCTTCATTGTCTAGAATCGAAGGAGGGGTGTATGCACAACGGGCACCAATTCTAGTTCGTAGGAAATTGTGCAGGCTACAACAAGCTAATGTAATAGCTTCAACCTTTTCAGGTCTTAAAGCAATTGGTGCCATAAATATTCTGAATCGGTTAGCAAGAATGCCAAATGCATTTTCTACTATTCTGCGAGCTCGACTTAAGCGGTAGTTGAATACACGATTCTGCATAGTTAATCCTGTCAGACTATAGGGCTTTAGGAGATAATACTTAAGTGGAAAGGCATCATCGGCTACTATTGTATAAGGCATAGGCAGACTCTGTCCAGGTAGAGGTTTGCGATTGGGCAGATGCAAGGTGTTGTTTTCAAGTGCAGCATATAAACTACTGTTCTTGAAAACACCTCCATCAGATACCCGGCCATTGCAGCCAATGTCAACATATAGAAACTTGTAATCAGCATCAACTAAAGCCAAAAGCACAATGCTGAAGTGATGCTTATAGTTGAAGTAGTAAGATCCAGTGTTGGCAGGAGGTCTTATGACAATATGTTTGCCATCCAAAGCACCTATGCAATTGAAACAATTCCATTTGTCTTTGAAAAGCTCAGATACACAAACCCATTCCACTTCTGTTGACGGTACCTGTATGTATGTATGTATGTATGTATGTATGTATGTATGTATGTATGTATGTATGTATGTATGTATGTATGTATGTATGTATGTATGTATGTATGTATGTATGTATGTATGTATGTATGTATGTATGTATGTATGTATGTATGTATGTATGTATGTATGTATGTATGTATGTATGTATGTATGTATGTATGTATGTATGTATGTATGTATGTATGTATGTATGTATGTATGTATGTATGTATGTATGTATGTATGTATGTATGTATGTATGTATGTATGTATGTATGTATGTATGTATGTATGTATGTATGTATGTATGTATGTATGTATGTATGTATGTATGTATGTATGTATGTATGTATGTATGTATGTATGTATGTATGTATGTATGTATGTATGTATGTATGTATGTATGTATGTATGTATGTATGTATGTATGTATGTATGTATGTATGTATGTATGTATGTATGTATGTATGTATGTATGTATGTATGTATGTATGTATGTATGTATGTATGTATGTATGTATGTATGTATGTATGTATGTATGTATGTATGTATGTATGTATGTATGTATGTATGTATGTATGTATGTATGTATGTATGTATGTATGTATGTATGTATGTATGTATGTATGTATGTATGTATGTATGTATGTATGTATGTATGTATGTATGTATGTATGTATGTATGTATGTATGTATGTATGTATGTATGTATGTATGTATGTATGTATGTATGTATGTATGTATGTATGTATGTATGTATGTATGTATGTATGTATGTATGTATGTATGTATGTATGTATGTATGTATGTATGTATGTATGTATGTATGTATGTATGTATGTATGTATGTATGTATGTATGTATGTATGTATGTATGTATGTATGTATGTATGTATGTATGTATGTATGTATGTATGTATGTATGTATGTATGTATGTATGTATGTAAGTATGTATGTATGTATGTATGTATGTGTGTGTGTGTGTATGTGTGTGTGTGTATGTGTGTGTATGTGTGTGTCAGTACAGACCTTACATGCAGCATGTCTCACACAGATCAATGTGGATGTGGAAGTGGATGATAGTGATGCTCATGCGGAAGATTTTGACGACACCCAGATTTTAAGTGCAAGTACACCAGTGCATTCCACCAAGCGGCCAACAAATACAGGTTTAAATGCAAGTGTAGTGTCAACCAAAAGGCAGAAAAAGGAATCACAGGAAGATGATTTGATGAAGAGAGCAATAACATGCATGGAAAAAGTGGGTGACAGGAGACCACAAGATGATGATGATATATTTGGCAGTTTTGTGGCCTCAGAACTACGTGCCATTAGTGACACACAGTTAAAAAGCTGGGTTAAGTGGCAGATAAAGTCTGCATTATGCAATGTGCAACCCCAGTTTGCCCCTATACACACCGCTGCATTATCTAGCAGTCTACATGTCCCTCCAAGCCCAACAACACCAAGGTCACCAAGTCCTATATAGTAACTGAACTGAAAAGAAGTCAACTATATATATATGGGACAGTTTCCGAGAAAATGATACTTCGCATATAAATATATAAAGTTATAAAAATGCTTCTTTTTTGAATTGCTATATCTTCCAAACAGTCAACGCTATCAATGTGCTATTTTCAACACTTCATACTACACCATTTCTCTATTGTAAAATACATTTTGGAGTCTTGCACTTGCTCCGTGCCAGTATTGCAATGTTCGATACCCCACCGGGTTCACACCCGCCATAACTTTAGGTAGGAGTAATGAAATCGCTTCAAATTCGGTTTGTAGGTAGAGAGGTCCTATACCTATCGATTTGCTCTGTTCGTTAATTTTTACGTCATCCGTTACGGAGATACAGCGGCGCAAAGTTGGTACACGTTTCCCGCTCGAATCGCGCCGTTGTACGTGCGAGGCCCGCTTCCATTCATCAAAGACATGAATATGCAACTACTTCCTGTGGGCCGAGACTTTGATAACTTATAGCCACACCCATACTGCGCTAGCTAGATCTGATGGGTAATGTATCGTCCCTGTCACAGTTGTTATTCGTTATCTCCTATGTAGATAACGGATATGGCGACGTCCACTGAAGACAACACGCTCGCAAGAGTTTCAATCGGCGGACGAGTTCGAGCGGTACGGATACGACGATCGATATTCAAGATACATTCGACGAGGTGGGCGGATTGAGAACGGTAGTGACGGTGGTTATACTACTGACGATGGTGGTTGTAGGGAATGAGCAGCCCCTAAATGACTAAGAGCCAGCAGCCCTAGTCTCGTACCCAGACCCTGATTCCCACAACTGCGGATGGACACCAGCCCCACCCCCACATATGCCTCACTACATTGCAAGTCCAGACAGCAGCCCCGCATAACCAACAGCAGACGCCACCAACCCGCACTACCTATGGAACCACCTGCCCATATCAGACCCTACACATGAGCCACAAACTAACCAGTGGGGTCAGCCTCCACAATGGTATACCAGTGGAGACACTGCTATCAGTTGGCAGCCCCCACAATTTCAATCAAGGGAAGCCACACATCCCAATGGACTTACAGCAGAACCTAGCTGACTGTGTCCGGCAGTGTGGCCAGGATGTCACTTGTGTGTCACAGCTGTACCAGGACTGGAATGACTTCTTGGGCCAGTGGTTTGGTCCCCTGGTTGGCCTAAGACACTACCGCACATTTGGGTTTGATCAAGACCACCCGGGTGTCATGAGGATGGAGACCTTGCCATCGGACACAAACCCCACCGAGGTAACCATGCTGAGGGCTGGAGTGGCCATAAAGGACATTAGGCTTATCAGAGCCAAGTGATGCCGCCTGTTATTACCCCCAGTGGATTGTCCCTGACGCGATCACTGTACCTGTACGAGAAGGTGAGGGAATACGTTCGTGACCCCAAGAAAAGGGACAAGGTGTTGTCCAAAGCCTTCGCAAAGCTCAGAGGCCAACTCTTCCTATATATCCATGCGGTAATGCTTCATCCCATGCAGTAGCAGAAAATGACAAACCAAGACCTTCCTCACTTACCTATGACACTCACAGTGAATTGCAAGGTGAAGGCAATAGCTGTGTTTCTGGCAGGAGGAAATGCAGACCCAGGTCTGAACTAATCCTTGCCTACCAATGCACTGTACGTGTATGTTGCAACAAGTATGCCAGTAGCCAGGCCCTGTCCCTGCACAAATAGAACACTCACAAGCAGCCTGCTGTTCCAGGTGATGAACACGGATTCCAGTGTTGACAAAGGAAGCCAGGGTCCAGCCAAGCACAAGCCGGGAGGCGTACGCTAATATCTGAAATTGACAGGCCATTTTCCTGTTCGGTGTGTGGCAAGACGTACGGCACCCCAGCCGCACTGTATACTCACAACAAGACCAACAATGGTTCATGACAAATGAACCATATTGTGAGATGCATACTTTTTATGTAGTTTAAGGTCACCTCTGCAGTGTACACCATACATCTGTGTCGTTAATGGGTTAACTCTGTATACCATACATCTGTGTCATCAAGGGGTTACCTGTACACCATACATCTGTGTCGTTAAGGGGTTTTTACCTCTGTACACTTTGTGTATGTGTTATTAAGGTATCACCTGTACACCATACATCTGTGTCATCAAGGGGTTACCTGTAAACCATACATCTGTGTCGTTAAGGTGTTACCTCTGTACACCTTATGTACATGTATGGGTTGTTAGAGTATCACCTGTACAGTGTACAGTGTACACCATACATCTGTGTCATTAAGGGGTTACCTCCGTATACCTTATGTATGTGTCATTAAGGGGTCACCTCTATACACCTTATGTATGTGTTATTAAGGGGTTACCTCTATACACCTTATGTATGTGTGATTAAGGGGTCATGTGTGTACCCTATACATCTGTGTCATCAAGGGGTTACCTGTACGCCATACATCTGTGTCATTAAGGGGTTAACTCTGTATACCTTATGTATGTGTTGTTAAGGGTCACCTGTACACTGTACATCTATGTCGTTAAGGGGTTACCTCTGTAAACCTTATGTATGTGTCATGAAGGGGTTACCGGTACACCATACATCTGTGCCGTTAAGGGGTTACCTCTGTATACTTTATGTATGTGTCGTTAATGTATGTGTTGTTAAGAGGTTACCTCTATACACCTTATGTATGTGTTGTTAAGGGGTTACCTCTTGTTTGTACCCCCCCCCCTCCATCCCATACATATGTGTCATCAAGGGGTTACCTGTACACCATACATCTGTGTCGTTAAGGGGTTACCTGTACACCATACATCTGTGTCGTTAAGGGGTTTTTACTTTTCACATAGTGGTGATGTAATCCATCCAATGCTGTGAAAATCTAGGTCTGGGTGCGAGACTAGTGACGACGGTGGTCCCATTTACACCCTGTACTTGTGTCTGTTGTGGGATCAAATCCATGATCACATTTACATCCTGTATGTGTGTATTTTGGGGTCAAATCCATGGTCCCATTTACACACTGTAGGTGTATCTATTGTGGGGTCAAATCCATGATCCCATTTACACCCTGTACTTGAGTCTGTTTTAGGGTCAAATCTATGGTCCCATTTAAACCCTAAACTTGTGTCTGTTGTGAGATCAAATCCATGCTCCCATTTACACCCTGTATATGTGTCTGTTGTAGGGACTCAAATCCATGATCCCATTTACACCCTGTACTTGTGATCAAATCCATGGTCCCATTTACACCCTGTTCTTTGTGTCTGTTGTGGGGTCAATTCATTGGTCCCATTTACACCCTGTACTTATGTCTGTTGTGGGGTCAAATCCATGGTTCCATTTACACCCTGTACTTTTGTCTGTTGTGAGGTCAATTCATTGGTCCCATTTACACCCTGTACTTTTGTCTGTTGTGGGGTCATACTACCAACAGGCCTGATAGCTGCCAGCTGCCACATTACCAGGGTTGAATGGGGTCATCACAAAACTAGACCTCAGCATGTGGAGTGGAACCTTGAACTGGAGCCAACCCCAAACACTGGGGCCAGCCACAATGGCCTTCTATCTTAGCCCTAGAAAGCTCCTCACTGCAAATGCACGTGAAGCCACTACCTATGAAACCATTAACCCCCCACTACAAGAGGACTTACTGGTAGGGGAACCATCGTGGAGCTACCAGCTTGCATTGGACAAATGGGGATGCCACCACTGGAGCAGCCTCCATTTGTAGAGTGTACATGTGTATACGTTTTTCTCTTGTACATGTAGACATGTACATGTTTTGTGCATTCTGGTGTGAAGCCATGCTGTTAGTGGTGAATATAGTTACCTGCCCTATCGGTACTGATTGTGGTGGGTCTGCACCCGTGGTTGGTGTATATAGACAACCAAGGCTTGCAGAGGGCGTTTAGCCTACATGTACTGAGAAATACATGTTGTAGCAAAACATGTAAGTGCCATTTTGAATGTCACATAAATTGCAAGCACAGTCACAGCTACAATGTGTCACGGTGAAGACATCAGATTTCATGACCACACAGCTCTGTCAGAGATGTCACCAGACATTACCAGTGTAACCCAGTTTCACCTGTGCCCCACGGCCACTATACACTACCCGCGCACATACATTTTGGCAGAAACACCAGCCTAGGGCTAGGTATAACGTAGTTGATGAATCCATTAAATTTGTAGGGTCTATTAACTCCACTTGTGTGGTCATGAATTCGGATGTCTTCATCGTGCCACATTGTAGCTGTGACTGTGCATGCAACATTCAAAATGATACTTCCATATTTTGCTACTCGCGTACAGTAAGGCTGGTATTAGTTCCCAGTAGGCAAAACGCCCTCTGCAAGCCTTGGTTGTCTATATACACCAACCACGGGTGCAGACCCACCGCAATCAGTACCGATAGGGCAGGTAAGTATATTCACCACTAACAGCATGGCTTTACACCAGATAAAATTTACTCTGTACATGCACAAAACATGTACATAGTTCAGATCTACATGTACAACACAAAATGTGTGAAGAGAAAAACGTAGGCATGTACACTCTACAAATGGAGGCTGCTCCAGTGGTGGTATCCCCATTTGTCCAATGCGAGCTGGTAGCTCCACGATGGTTCCGGTCCCCTACTAGTAAGTACTCTTGTAGTGTGGGGGTTAATAGTTTCATAGGTAGTGGCTTCATTTGCATTTGCAGTGAGGAGCTGTGTGGGGCTAGGATAGAGGGCCATTGTGGCTGGCCTCAGTATTTGGGGTCGGCTCCAGTTCAAGGTTCCACTCCACATACTGAGGTCTAGTTTTGTGACGACCCCCCCATTCAACCCTGGTAATGTGGCAGCTGGCAGCTCTCCGGCCTGTTGGTAGTATGATTACACCATATGTTAGAGGGGTGTTTAGGGGTGGGTGGGAGGGCTGGTCGTGTGGGGACTGAGAGTGCTATTGAGTAGGGGATGACCTGGGCCTCGGATACAACTTGCAGTAGAGGAGGATAGGTAGTGGGAGATAGGGGGGTGCCGATTCCTATCGCAGTGTGAGAGCTGCATTATTGTGGGGACCCCCAATGACCCTGTAGGATTTTTTAGCATCTGATTGCTTCCTTGCTGCCAGTCTGACAACTCCACCTGCAATTGCTCCATGCACTGGTGCTAACTGTCTGGACATGTAGTGTGGGGCTATTAAGTTAACTTGCATTAAGTTCTGTCCGCTTGCAGTGAGGGAGTTGACCTGATTGGACCCTGGGCCATTACAGGGTGTAAATGGGACCAATGCATTGACCGCACAACAGACACACATACATGTACAGAGTGTCATGGATTTGATCCTAAAACAGACGCAAGTACGGGGCTGCTGGCTCTTAGTCATTTAGGGGCTGCTCACTCCCTACAACCACCATCGTCAGTAGTATAACCGCCGTCACTACCGTTCTCAATCTCCCCACGATCGTCGTATCCGTACCGCTCGAACTCGTCCGCCGATTGAAACTAATATCTATGCTCTTGCGAGCGTGTTGTCTTCAGTGGACGTCGCCATATCTGTTATCTATATAGGAGATAACGAATAACAACTGTGACAGGGACGATACATTAATTACTTACCCATCAGATCTGGCTAGCGCAGTTAGGGTGTGGCTATAAGTTATCAAAGTTTCGGCCCACAGGAAGTAGTTGCATATTCATGTACTTTGATGAATGGAAGCGGGCCTCGCACGTACAACGGCGCGATTCGAGCGGGAAACGTGTACCAACTTTGCGCCGCTGTATCTCCGTAACAGATGACATAAAAATTAACGAACAGAGCAAATCGATAGGTATAGGACCTCTCTACCTACAAACCGAATTTGAAGCGATTTCATTACTCCTACCTAAAGTTATGGCGGGTGTGAACCCGGTGGGGTATCAAACATTGCAATACTGGCACGGAGCAAGTGCAAGACTCCAAAATGTATTTTACAATAGAGAAATGGTGTAGTGTGAAGTGCTGAAAATAGCACATTGATAGCGTTGACCGTTTGGAAGATATAACAATTCAAAAAAGAAGCATTTTTATAACTTTATATATTTATATGCGAAGTATCATTTTCTCGGAAACTGTCCCATATATATATTATATATTATATATATATATATGCCGGTGTTTATACATGCATGTACATGCATATGTGTACGTATATACCTTTAGATATGGCTGTAAAACTTCAGCAATGGCTTCACATGTCTCAGGGATTATTTGTCCAATAGTCTGAGCAGCAATTCTATAGATGTACTTCAAACTTTCGTAGGATTCACCTATAAATTAAGCTTGGCCTGGTGAATAAATAGGATTACACAACATTATGCTTAACCTGTTGCCAAAAACCGTAATGTCAGAGCTAGTCGTTCTCCTGGATGAATACACTGGCGCATTTTAGTATCCTTGCGAGTTATCAGTGGAGCCACCTTGACAAGCAATTCCTCAAATGTCGCAGCATCCATCCTTACAAAGTTACGATAACTGGATGTATCCAGGACCTTCAGTTCTTGCAAAAGATGTTCATATGCTCCATGCGCTCCACGACTAAGCAACCACCTCTTTACCCACGTTGACCTTTCCCTTCGTTTCCTCCTTTGTTTCTTCAATGCTATTACGAATACAGCAGCACAGGCTCGAACAACATCAGCTTCCGCCATAATGAATACCACTAAACTGCCAATGGCAACCTTCGGATGCGCGCGCAAAATGTTGCCTAGTTCTGCATGGTATTGTTGCGTGCAACATGTTGCAAGCAACATGTTGCGCGCCGAAATGTTGCCTAGTGTATGGCCACCTTAAGCACGCACGATTATTACCTAATACTAATTACGTCATTGAGTTCTTGGTTACATAACTTCCCCCTTAAGAATCTTGCGTCCTCACAAGACAGTAGTTATGAGCAGTGATGCCGCGGCCAGCGCGGACCGTCCGTGACCGTATTCATTTGATGGTTTTTGACGGCCGACCGTGACCGTGACCGGGAAGCTTACCGACACGTGATTAAACCGTGAAAAATAATTTGGCCGTCAAATTTATTTGCTGGCCGTCCGCGGCCGTCAGAACTTTTGACGGCCATTAAGCCTCTTCATGTCACTAGCGTCACGTGCAGTGGATTTTTTCCCTGCGTGGCAAATGTCGCCTTTCCAACTTCCAAGAACCTTTGAGGATAAGCAGCCTGATGGCGCGGTGAAGTCGGCAGCAAACCCGACTGTCATCAACACGTGGCTATATGGAACCATTTTATTATTAACGTATAATTGTCACCCTCGCCATGACATAGTCTTGTCCCCAGCCTGATATGTATTCGTGATGTAATCCATCTGCTGCTGCCGAATGTGGGTCTGGGGATGCGACTTGCCATGATTATGCGTTATCGCGTGGATTCCACGTGCGAGCGAGTTTTCTCTCAGTTGAGAGTCATTGTGAAGATGGACGTGGCCAGAAATTGCGGACATGAATGATTTGAATTCCGTAATACGCGTAATAAAAAAATTGTACAGAATGTCTATGGAGAATTTCCAACAATCACTCACACTTTTGTGACGAAGTCTTCTAGCTACGTTTGTAGACGTTTAAGTGATAGAGTAGATACAATCGCATACTTTGTATATATTTTGTTCCGTCAAAATGTGCGCGCAGTGAATTCCACACGAGGGTTTGCCTTATTGTGTACTTCTCAATGGCTGACTTGACATTCATCTCTCTTTTTCATTGTAGGTTTGTCGCGTGGACCATCTACTCTTGTTTGTAGGGTGGCCAACAAAGCTAGAACTATCAGGCTATGTACTTTACCAACGTTTTTCTACTTCCCATGTGCACACATAATTCCAAATTCAAGTGTATAACCGCTACTACTTCATCAGTACAATTTAGTCGTATAACGAAGATACTTAATAACCACGTATTAGTTACGATGTACAGGTACTTGGCCCTATTCCACAAAAGGATCTCACATACGTGGCATGGCCAGTCATGCTTGGTATAGGGTATGTGCGCTCATTCAGTCATAATCATTGCTGCCATTGCAATGAGCTTCAATGTTGGTGCCGGGATCTCTTTCCGCTCTGGTAGGCCTATGCTTCCAAGCTAGCAATATGTACGTGTAGTTACTAGTCCTCTGCCTACTGAAAACGAGTAAAACCTAAGTGTTTCTGTAGTCTGAAACTCAGTAGAGCAGCGATTCTGCCGTAGGCCCCCCTCCCCCCCCCCCCCCCCCCCCCCCCCCCCCCCCCCCCACCCCCCCACGTCCGTATTAGCCTACGCCGCTACGCATATACCCGATAGCCAGCCGTCATTCCAGCCGCGCCCTGGCTGAAAACTTATCTATGTCTATAAGTGGTCCCAACGTGCAAACAGCATATCTTGGGTGTGCTTTAATGGTTCCTTGGGAGCGGGTGCAAACATTCGATGAAAGAAGACCCTGTATATGACCCATGCATGCACTCTGCATGCCATGGTATCCAAACACCAGAGGCTGTTCTCCACATATCATGTCCCACAGTATAGGAAAACAGTAACTGTCTATTGCTAAAGTCAGGTGATATAGTTACACATATAGATGTCAGTTCTCAATTACCCTCCCCCAACCATATGACCTATATATATGCATGCACTCTACAATGGTATCTATGCAAGCAGCAGAGGCTGTACGTTATCCACATGTCCCTCAGTACAGGATAATGTGTCTTGGGTGTGTTTGTCAGCTTCATTAATGACTGATGCCTTCTTAAAAATTAGTGTAGTAACCACTTGAACGGACCATGCATGCATGCAGACATAGATTTTCAAGCGATTTTAAATAAATAACACTATACATGTATATATATATCTGTATCATCGCAATCTGCATTTGCCATATTTTTGGTTCATTCTGTTCTTGAGAGTGTGAGAGTGCGAATTGAGAGTCATTAGATCACAGTGCGGAACTAGGACTGCAGCAAGAGAAGCTATGCTGGCTCCGCTGGAGACACTATAGTGGTAACAGTTCAATTGAGGGTCTGATGGATCGGATGGTGTTTCTTCGCTGCTAATACCTTATCGTTTATTTGAGGAATGGGCCAACGCTCGGAGTACAGAAACGAACTTTGATTGTCTGGCTAGACCATGCTGTGAATAAGGTCTATAGGTTGTCTGCAATTATGACCTATATATTGTCTCTCTTGTTACTCCTGTACTATAATCAGTATAGATGTTTTGAATGAGCTCTGCATGATGTTGCCTGCAGGAGTTCATAATGTTTGCCTTCAAACATCCACTGGCCTATGAATGTGATAAAATGGTGCATTCCAACAGATAATCATGGCTTTACCACTGTACTTTTGTGCATCTAATGTATAACAAGGGTTATTTCAGGGTTTTTTTTTTACATGTAGCTGTTCGTATGTGTGACGCTTGTTTTGTATATTTTATAAATTATAGATGTACATCTCCTTTAATCACACATGTTTCACACAACTGCTATGGACTTCCTATTTTCAACGCATGACATGTCCAGAAATTGTGGACATCGATGCATAACTCGGCGTACGATTGTGATAAAAAAAATCTAATTGCATCATTAAACTCACTAGGTACTTTAGAGATTTATCACGTTATTAAAACTGCTAATTAATTTATTAAAATATATTATTGTTATTGTCTTTTAATAAATGCATTGTATGTCTGCATGGCAGGGAAGTTAGGAATAGGCATCGCTGTTACATAAAATCCTTCCAAACTACAGCTATCGCCGATTTTAGCGATCTAAGCATACGCATGCGCAACTCAAAACATTTAGTTGTACTCGTGCCCCTGCCATTGGATGCATTCTAGAGGTCTCGTGATCTGTTATTTAACCATTTTGATCCATTGTATAGTAGTTGGGCGTAGCCTTTTGGCGGAGGGTCGGGTATCAAGCCTAGGCCTATACCAAGATTTGTACCCATCTGATAGTATTGTGGATATACAATGTAATAGCTCTACACTCGCTATCAATCTAATTCTTGGTATACGCTAGTCTCGCTAGCCAGACGTACAACATCGAACTTCAACTGGATAGCGAAGGTCGAGCTAATAGAACCGCTGCTGTGGAGTAGCTACTACATAATATGATATATAGGTGTGACTACGAGACTCGCTCGTTAAGATGCATGGGCGATTCCGTCCCTATATTATTATAATTATAATTATATGACATGTATTGTATATATATCTATCTGCATGTGCATCGCGCGCGCTCTGACGTTGACCACGATGACGTCGACTGGCTTGTTTTTTGATAATACTAGAAGTTCTCGTGGAGGTGTGTTAAGGATATTGCCTTCCACTGACTAGCTAAAGAATTAACATACGCATGGCGGCGGATATTCACAGCTGGACTCTCCACTGTGTCCTGGCCCTATTATACTGTATATCGTCGATTAATGACTGTATATGGATCAATCGACCCTTTGCATGAAAGATCGGAAGTACGATAAACGTCACGTCTGGAGTAAAAGCCACAGCGGTTGCCTAGAGACATTGTGTCACGTTCGCGGACCTTTGCGTAATAAAATGGCAACGCTCGTAGTCATTCCTTCCCGCTCGGACGGTGATCCTTCGGCCGATCCAGTTCCTGATCAAACTCTGCTGCCAACAGTAAGCTTGACCGAGTCTGACATACCCGGAGCCTTTTTAAATGGATGGCTTTAAAAAGGCTCTGGGTATGTCAGAATCGGTCAAACTTACTGTTGGCAGCATAGTTTGATCAGGAACTGGATCGGCCGAAGGATCAATGTCTGAGCAGACTCCGAGCGTTGCCATTTTATTACGCAAAGGTCCGCAGACGTGACACAATGTCTCTAGGCAACCACTGTGGTTTTTACTCCAGACGTGACGTTTATCGTACTTCCGATCTTTCATGCAAAGGGTGCAAGGTCGCTCGCGCTCACTCCATAGCAGTCTCGTTCCCAGACCCAATATCTGCTACGAGGTTAAGTCCTGTACTCATTTCTATCCAGCTCCGCCGGAATTTTGGCTAGGGTATACAAGAAGGATGAACAGCCATAAACGTATTCGGCAGTTGGCCTGAGATGTGTGTGTTTGTTATGCTGTGTGTTGATGCCGTGTGTTCTACTTTTTTATGATTGAGCGGCTGGAAGGAAATGCACACGCACCCACACCCAAATGCAAATACCATGCACGCAAATACACACACACACACACACATATACATGCAAATACACACACACACACACACACACACACATGTGCATGCAAATACACATGTGCATGCAAATACACACACACACATACATACACACACATGTACATGCAAATACACACACACACACACATGTACATGCAAATACACACACACATACGCACACATGTACATGCAAATACACACACACATACACACACACATACACACACATACACACACATACACACTCACACAAACACACATACACACTCACACATACACACTTGACACAGGACTTGCATGGGCATGCAGTTGAAGAAAAGATCACATACATGCACCTGTCTATCTAATTTACTCCTACAAATACTAAAGCAATGGCACAAAAAAGGATGCCATGATGCAGCTCTGATCTGTCATCAATGAACAGATCGATGGCATGAAGCCTAGTGATCATGACTCATACACAATGGCAAGGATGCTGGATAGAAACTACAAGTATGTACTAGTCCTGCATGTGAAACGTTTACATAACAGCCATAACTAATGACCACATGCCACCACCCTAATTAAATAGGTGACCACAAAGATTTTGGGTCAGCTACATTCTCTGTTAGTACATGTAAAACCTTCTGAACTTTCCACATTTATCACACACATACACAACCAATACATAACCAAATAAATATAAATGCCACACCACAACTGTTACATTACCTATTACATACATCTGCAGAGCCATGTACATATAGCTAGACCACATAAAGCTTTCCATTTGAGTTGTTGCTGAAGTTTTTCACCAGGTGCATGTTGGAAGGGTGGCTGGCGCAGTCCATGAGATGCAAATCTTTGTGTCCAGTCCCTGGTCCATACCAGGTGGTCATGTAGGTAAGCCTCCTCTCCTGGCAGACAACTGGTGTCTGTGCTATGTGTACAACCAAACCAAGGAGTTTTTCTAACCAAACTAATAAAGGTGGACACCACAGGATGTGACAATTGTAGCCACTTTAAACAATTATACTTTGGTCCTACATCTACATGCATGTAGAGCAAAGGAACCTATTAAGGAACAACCAACTTCCCTTGACTGCTGCAGACAAACTATGCATGCTAGAGAGATAATTTAAACACCGTTGGATAGAGAATTTAACGTAGATTACAACTATACTAACCATAGGAAAGGTTTTATGAATCCTGGTACCGAAAACTCACTTTTCGGCAAACATACCTCAATGTATGGGAAAGGTACCGAATAAGGAACAACCACATCAAAGGGTTGTTATATAAACACTCAACCGCATGGGGGTTTACTTTGGGGAGGGGGCGGGTGCTACTAGCTAAAAAATGAAACGTCTATCCTCTGGTTGCCTAATTATGGCCAATAAACGACAGGCCTGTCTCCACTACGTGGGGTAGATGCTCTTCCTGACCATTGTAAGCTTTATTGAGGATGGTGTGGCACAAGAGGTGAAGAGGCGGGTTGATCTCAAGGCTGCTGCAATGACAACAGAAGAAGATCTGCAGTTATGCCTAAAATTGTCAATTCAGTACCACTCCATCTATGTGGCTGCATGTGCAGTATGTCCTGAGCAGGTGCAACATGCTGAATGGACCTCTTCTCAAAGTTCAGAAAGTACCACTGATAATTCAGATGGCGAAAGATTAGATCCACAGGACAACGCTATATCCCTACTACAAGTACTCAATTTAAGCGTTTGAAAGGTTCAGCTCAGTGCATGACTTCAGCACAATGGATCGATGAATTTAAGGCTGCTGAGGATATGAAGAGGAGAGAGATAGCTGAGAAAGAAGAGCGACGCAGAAAAAGAAAAGCAGCTCTAGAAGAAAACGCTGCATTAGAGTACATGAACGCTATAATGAAATCAGGAGGTCGCAAAGGAGCACAATGCTGCACTCCTAGCTTGCCAAAGGATATTTATCCAGCAACTAGTGGGTCGATCAGATTCATTGATTTGCGTATGATCCAACATTGCAAACCCATAACTTTGATTAAATTTTTAATGAGATTTAGTGTTCCTTAATAGGGGTGCGTTCCACATTCGGTCCCTTTGCTCTAACACGTAGATCTATCTCCTTCTAACTGTACTCTACATCAGAAACCTTTAAACGTAATTTGATTCATATCCCAGTGGCTGCCTCTGGGATGTGCTATCAAATTCCTCATCTCTAGGGAGAAGGCCTACATGTATTATCTTTTCCCAACTGTTCCACAAGGATATCTCCCATCCACCTTCACAAGGCACTCTCTCCTCTACCTCCACAAGGCTATCTCACAAGGCTACCTCCCTCCACCTTCACAAAACTACCTCCCTCCACCTTCACAAGGCTACCTCCCTCCACCTTCACAAAACTACCTCCCTCCACCTTCACAAAACTACCTCCCTCGACCTTCATCCCTCTACCTTCACAAAACTACCTCCCTCCACCTTCACAAAACTACCTCCCTCCACCTTCACAAAACTACCTCCCTCCACCTTCACAAAACTACCTCTCTCCACCTTCACAAGGCTGTCACCCTTTCCACCTTCCCCATGTGGATATAGTAAAAAAGTAGGTTGTTACCGCATGTATTCCTCACGTGATATATCCTTATAAGGTTCGTCTCTGTGGAACGGTTTTTTTTTTTGCTGTATTGGTAGTTTTCATTCTGCAGAGATGAAAAAATATATAGACACGCACAGATACAGATACGTAAGTACTATTAGTTGCAACAAAAAAATAGAACAAAAATATGGCGTCAGGTTTGCACGTAAGGACATGCCCATCCTTACAAATATTAATGAAGGTAGAGCAGGTGCAAAAATGTGGCTTTGCTATAGGGATTACATCCACGAACTCCTTGTGGTAGAATTGGCAATATAGGTGAGTAAGCCGGAATCGAATCGTTTAAAACCAACGCAACCAAAACAAGCCGTTGTAGAATCCATGTACATGTACATATAGGTAGCTAAAACACTCCAAACATGATCGCGCCCTACAGCTAGGGCTTAAAAAGAATGTTGGAGCAGCCGAGTAGGCCTACTACCCAAAAAAAAAGTACAATCGCATCTATATTGCCACCCATGCACACGCACAACAGTCGAAGTCAGACGCACATGTGTAACAAGCTATCAAGTATCGAACGTTCGTTGCTAGGATTCATACCGTGGTCGGTGATTTGTGTCTTCTTGTTTGAAAACCTTCATCGCGGCAGGGCACGCACGCGGCGTTTGTCGATTTATTATTGAATATTGGTATTTACAAAGACATATGAACCTTAATGATAAAAGTGATCAGGGAAGCGAGGGTAAAAGGGTCATGAACGTTAGAATATGTCCCACTCCAGCCCTAATGGTTTTACTAACAGCAGTTAGTCTTTCCTTTTTGATATCTAGCTTGGATTTTCGTCAGGAAGCATAAATGTCTTGAAAAACCCTCATTTTTAAAATCAAATTCCATACATGTCTATGGAAACACTGAAATTCTGATGAGGAAGCGTCAGGAAGAGGGCTAATTTTTTTGTTTAACGACAGAGATATACCTTATGATCCTCTTCATCATAAAATTCTTTTTCCTTGTCATGGGCATCTTTTCCTGAGTGACAGTGATCAAAAGAGTGTCATCCTCCATACATTTCAATGGACGCGTGCACGGTAATGAAACGGGAAAAACGTCATAACGCGTCAGGAATTAGTAATGAAGGCATGCAATTTCTGGCCATGATATACTACACATTAGTAGCTGTATATGGTAAAATGTATATTGTGGGATCTAGCTTGCTTTAACTTCGACCGCTTTGGCTTAAAACTTACTCGAAAGAAACGGCAAAACACCACTCCATTATCATTCCCGCCTGATGTAGTGACCCCTCGTGTTAATTAAAAAAAAAAATACTCAATCGGTTATTGTGATTAGTTCCACTATTGTGTCGCGTGAGAAATGCACGAAATGACTTGGTATCTGGGTTGTAAAAACGCTCAACTAAATTTGCGCATGGTATGTAGGATATAGTTTTGATAGTGTTTTGGCAACAACAAAAACATGTCAGGACCTGTTGTTATTATACATGCACTAGTCTGGCAAGTATCGTGAAGACTCGTTTTTCTCGTTGCAGATACATAGGTTTGGCACACTATATCGTAGTCTTATACTATTCAGTAGCGGATCCAAGAAGGGGGCACAACGTCAACGGGCCCGTGCCCCCCCCCCCCCCCCCCCCCCCCCCCCCCCCCCAACATGTATGTGTACGCGAACATAGCAGAAATGGCCTACACGTACATCTACGTACGTGGTCAGGGCCAAGTATGAAACGATTTATCGCGGGACATAATTGTAATTCGGCTATTACAATAGAAGTACGTATATTACATTAGCCGGCCGTTTAGCGTATGTTATTCAATTTTCCCAGAGATAATATCTCTAACGAGAGCATGTGTAACGTATCGAAAAGTACCAAAAACTGAGCATAAGCTCCGTGGAGGTAAATAAAGTAAATAACGCCCACGCGTCATATGTGACCATCTACTCAGCCGACTGGTGCCTAGTATTTTTTAAACAAATAAACGGTGAGTTCGGTACATGTGCTATCAACGGCGATGTATCGGCGCATTGAACATATAGAGGCTGAGCTCTTGATCTGTCGCTCCCCAGCCTCGATCTGTAATTACATTTTTAGTGCAGCTTTTACGTACTTTTGGGGGTTTTCTACGCAAAAAAAAGCGTTGGCTTCTCGGGCTCCGCCCCAGACCCCCTTGGGTGCCCCCCTCCCGCACCCTCCCCGGGGCGGCCCCACCCCTTGCCACACCCTCACCGGTGCCCCCCCCCTCCCAATTCGCCTGTGAGCAGTCTCGTGAGCAGACGACACATCAAATTTAAAAGATGACGCAGTATCACGCAATGACATACGTTAATGAATATAGTTAATTATGCTCAGTTATAATTAATCAATTTGTCTTGAATTTAGTTAATGGATGCTTAACGTTCTTTTCATGATACTTGTACATTATAATCAGACCGATTTTTAGCGAATACTGAACGTGTTTGGAATTCAATTTGGAAAAATTAATTTTAGCTAATTGATTTCAATTAATAATTTCTTTTCTTGAAACATGATAAATCATTAAAAAAGGTGAAAAATTTATTGGTGAAATCAGAATTCTCAAATCTCTATCACAACCTTACACATTCACTCATGTCCTCAATTTCTGGCCATGAGGATGGATCCAGCCAGGATTGAATCTTTTCTCTTTCTCAGCTGCAATAAAGCCTTTATTTAATTGAATCTGTTCTTTCACACTTGTTCTGCTATGCATGAACCATTTCTATTGATACGTCATACGTGCATGCCAAACTTCTATAGCATAAATAATGACCGTCCGTGACCGTATTAAAATGTTAACGGCTGATGGCCAGCCGTGTACATGACCGTATTGAAATCATACGGTCCATCTTTGACCGTGTACGTGACCGTCTATATTCAAACGGCCAGCCGTGAATTAGTCTCGTACCCAGACCCAAATGTACGTAACGATGATTATCGCTTACAGGGTCTGGGAATGAAATGGTTCTTGGAATGTCGTTGGAATGTTGAGAATTACATAACTTTTATGTCGTCACTAATGTTCCGCTGCGTCACGAAATCAATCATGGCCTATGCGGGTGGTCGCAAATTGTACAAATCGAAGACTTAGGCTAAGGGTTAGGGTTTAATCATAGATAGCAGAGGAGAGGGATTGGAAACGGCGCACGTGAGCCATACATTTGTACGGAGACTTGAACGTGCACTCCGTGAAGTTGCTAATTGGTTGTTAATTAGACTGTAAGAGCCTCTCCCCCTTTTCGAGTTTTTTAAACTGAGACATACGTTGAAACTAAGAACAGTACCGTTTAAATTAGTGCATTCCAAAAATCTAGCTTTCACGTTAATAGAGCGAATCGTACCGCAGTTTTTTTTCGATCGGCGGACTAACACAGGCAAGTTGAAACTTACCGGTGCAACTCGTTAGAAGAAGAAGGTAATTACTATACAGTAGTACAGTGCGATAGAGCTAACATAAGTACGGGCCACAGGGTTGTTTTGGAGACACGATTTTCATTAATAGACGGAAAAAATGACAAAAACCTGATTTTGACCTTCTCGTATACTTACCGGTGTAGTGGCTATACGCTTACTACACCCTATGAATTGATTAGTGCACGCTACAGTCAGATGGTTTTTAAGTCAATAAAAACACGGGTTCGTCTGTACAGATCTCGTCTTAAGTGACTAATTAATTTACACATCTTTTGCATTCGTCAACTTAAGTCAAAGTTCAGGTTGACTTGTCGCACAAAGCATAAGAAGATTGCACGGGACAGTATGTGTAGTATCCTAACTCTGCAACAATCTGCCTAGGTATACCGGCAATCTAGCTACCACGAAGAATCACTGCAGGCCTGGTTGGATCAATCTCACAACTGCATGTAAGCACACAGTAATTCAAACCAACTGATTCAACACAAATGCTACATGCAATGATATAAATTCATGACCATTTGTAAGTCCACCAATGGGAAACAACTACGAGCACAGGTCAGCAGATCTGCTGTAACACCATCGGTTGATTAGAGATTGATGGCTCTGCCCTTGGAACATTGCACATGCTTCCTTAACAATTATTTTAACTGAAATCAGATTACCACAGTGTGCCAATACTAAAGGCTTCAATCCCTTTGAGTAAATTGCCATGTTAAAGGTAAATTTCATGGGTTTTCAATTCTTGGCAGATAGAATGGCCTGGGCACCAGAACTTCACGGAATGCACGCGTTGATTGCCTCCGTTTCCAATCCCTCTCCTCTACTATCTATGGTTTAATACTTGCAATTGGGCAGTGTGCCAGGTCTAGTCGGTCCCGTCCGACGTCGGTGGTTTTGTGAAAAAATCCTAGGGTCTTCGGAGACAACACTGGGTACTTACCGTACTGTTTCTCGTGCTAAGCCCTAATCCGCATAGGGGATTCCTCGCTTTTAGTGGCCATCCCGAGGTCAACCTCTCACCCCCTATCACCCGATCGCAAAGTCCAGCCGTCTGGAAGGGCATCTTCCAATAAGAGCGCACCCCGCACGTACATAATTTGTGGCTTCGACCAAAGATGGCAAGTATTGTCAGGTGGCCAGCCTAGACCTACCAATCGTAGAGGTAAGAGCTTGGTCAAGGAGTAAGGAAGCTACTAAAGTACAGTGGATGAGACCAGAGATAGTCTCTCTGGTCTTGACCTTCCGATCACACTTTGGGTGTGGTTTTGCGATTGGTATGCTAGAAATGCAATTAGCTGATGGCCATAGCGTTGGAATGTATACGTCACAAATCGCTGCAATTTGATTGGTTCCACAAAATTCAGTAACATAGAACCATTTCCCACGACTTCATTCCCAGACCCTCTGTACGTGATGTAAGCGATCATCATCGTTACGTACATTTGGGTCTGGGTACGAGACTAATTCCAAGAACGCACGACCGTCGACCGAAGCCAAACATGCTGCTTGAAAAATGCTACCGCAGGGTAATGGGCTTGGAAAGCTACCAAACTCAATAGTACGTTCGAATTCGACTGAGTGCATGATACAATAAGTATTTGGGTTAGATGTACATCAGTTGACCCTTCCCTTGTGTATCCACGTGACTGAGAGGTCACACGCATACTGTGTACACGTATACGTAGATCTATTCATTAATGTTAGTGTGGCATCATAAAAACCTTTCTATTATTTACATTGATGTATGGCTATACAAGACTACAACTTATTTTTAAAAAGTAGCACAAGTGTGTGTTACAAGCAAATGTAAACTATAGCAGTAGAGGTCAGAATTCATTGTGTACTTGGGAAAACTGTGCCCTGTCATCAATAAAAAAGGTCTGCCCAGGTCAATTAACAGTTTTAACATGGCTTCTGTTTATCAAGTACCCCATACATGATTTTGTAATTTCATTGCATGTGTTCATTTTCTGTACCTTTTAGCTTCTCCCTGTATGAACCAAACAAACCATACATAGGGAGTATAAAGGTAGCTTCAAAAAGGCTATTGTAAGGAATAGCATACTATTAAATGGGCTAAATGATGCCTTTTGCAAAATCCACCCATGGTTAGCAAAAAAGGTCAGCTGTTAGTGAAGTTAGTGGAGGTGCATTGCTTAACAAGGCACTGAGCGTGCATAGAAAAAAATAGGTGAATGTTTACATGATATTCATGCTTTTGATGCAATCAAAATCACAGAACCTTTCTTTTGTGATGCCTCTTACAACCAAATAGGGAACCTTGGTACTCTAATGGTAGGTGTGTGTAATGGCAGATGAGATACCTGCCTACCCTTATGTACCCTACTCCTCCCCTTACCTACTACTACCCCTACCCTTCCCAATACCTACCACTACCCCTACTCCTCCCCTTACCTACTACCATGGGTGCCCCCAGCATTTCTGGAAGGGTGGGACCAGGATAGGGTAAGGGGGCGTCATACTATAGGGGTGTTGTCCGCTTTCGGCCAATTCAGCCGGGGGGGGGGGGGGGGGGGGGGGGGTGCACATGTTGCTAGTAATACTGAATACTTTATTAGAAGTGGGGGGCCCCCTGGGGATGCTCACGACCTACTTACTGGATGAGATACCTGCATACATGTACCCTTATGTACCCTACTACTCCCCTTACCTACTACTATCCCTACTCCTCCCCTTACCTACTACTACCCCTACTCCTCCCCTTACCTACTACTACCCCTACTCCACCCCTTACCTACTACTATCCCTACTCCTCCCCTTCCCTACTACTACCCCTACTCCTCCCCTTACCTACTATTCCCCTGGTGCATGGAGTGAAGTGACCTCAATGGTCACGTATGTGATGATGACGAATTCACTGATACACTACTGCCAGAGTGTGAAACATATCTACATGGATACTGTTTATAAGTTGAGTTGATACAGATCATTTTAATTTACAGAACACTGTAATACTGAAAGGAAGAGATGGTGGACACACCTTTTGCTGTCATATCACGAGAGCCGGAGAGAGTAAAAGTGTCACTGGTATTAGTACTAATACTGAGTATAACATTGTTTATGTACTGAACAATATGTATCATCCATGGCTGAGTTATTTCTGGTTATGAAATGTACAATTACTATGTAAATGACCTATATGCCAAGTTCAGATCGTAGCTAAGTGATCAGTGTTTCTCTATGGTATCATAATTGCAACGTTGGAGGCTCTTATTTAATGGTCTGTTTTGCATTTAAAGTGCAAAGTACTCTCTTTCCATTATTGGGGTATAAGATTATGGGTGATGAAATGTCTGTTGCTAAGTGAACATATTTCTAAAGATGTAGTGTGACTGTTGAAAGCATCCAATAAAAAGCAATGAAACAAGTAAATAAAAACATTCTCTATGAGAAAGTTGGTGGTATATAGGATTTGAAGGCAATAGTGGTGTAAAAAGCAGGGAAACAAGGGTTGAATGATAAGGAAAAACGAAATAGTCCTATATTTAGCACATGCATGAACAATGTATTGTCCTACAATGTGTGCATGTGCTACTATTTCGTTTTTCGTTATCATTCAACCCTTGTTTCCCTTCTTTTTACACCACTATTGCCTTCAAATCCTATATACCACCAACTTTCTCATAGAGAATATTTTTATTTACTTGTACATGTAGATCTCGTGGCCGGGATTCTTGCAGTGAGTCGACATACATTCAACAAGTGATAATCACAATGTTTAGTCACATGGTCATGGTAAAAGATGATTTGGGAGCGATCTACAGCATACAGTTTATTCTAAAAGCCGCCACAGAACTACAGCATGCACCATACGCAGCACTGCAAAAGGAAATAAATAAATAAATCACTTTGTCTAATTAACAACATTTTTTTCACTTCGCATTAATGCATTTTTCTACGCCCCTGCGGTCATCAATGACCAGCATCAGATCCCGGTCACGGCCACTACCAGCTGCTTGCAGCTAATCCGCGGCGTCAAACCCCGCTCTTGCAGTATGGCGATCCGTGTTGTGAAGAGACTGGGTACGAGGTCTAGAAATCTGAGGGCGCGAAAACAGGGGTTAAATGCACCTCTGCTATAAAACTGAAAAAATGGTTGCACCATATTTCGCAATCCTATGTTGCTTGATCCTGCTAAACGGTAAGCTTGCATGCTAGCAGTTCGTTCGCAGTTATAACCGCTTGCATGGTCAGGTTATTAATCATTATATTAGGCCCAGGGGCCGGGGCCGCAGGGGCGGATCCAGGGATTTGGGGGGTCCAATAAATATATTCACAACTGGAGGAGGGTACGGGAGGGGGCGTGCCCCCTCCCGTGACAGCAAGGGGGTCTGGGGGAGCGCTGATAGCTCCCCCAGTGGGGTCTGGGGCGAAGCCCCAGCCGCTTTTTGCTTTTGCGTTTATTTAGCATGAAATTCATAGTGACATCCCAGGGGCGGATCCAAGGTTGTGGGAAAGGGGGGGTCTGATAAATATATTCACAACTGGGGGAGGGTACGGGAGGGGGCGTGCCCCCTCCCGTGACAGCAAGGGTGTCTGGGGGAGCGCTGCTAGCTCCCCCAGTGGGGTCTGGGGCGAAGCCCCAGAAGCTTTTTGCTTTTGCGTTTATTTAGCATGAAATTCACAGTGATATCCAATACAAACATCATGTGATATCCGGATTACTAGAGCCTGCGCTTGCATGGATAGCGACGAGAAAACTCTCATTTTTCACAAAGCTATGGTTCCTACTGCTACTTCGTGACATAAAGCTTTTGTGAATTTGTGACCGAAGCGTGCACGTGGCCATGCACCAGGTACATGTCGGTCTATAAACGACTCGCGTATGTTTTACTATAGTATTAGTACTTTTAGTTTGTTTAGCTCTATAGCTACGGTAATAACCTGTTTTCTGAGGAAAAGAATCTGAGATCCATCCCATTCACGTCTTTTGATCGCTTGCTCACACCAAGGATTGTTAACAGTACACGATCGATCGCGCGATTAAATACTAATTAACCACATGCACATGCAAAATTATTAATAGGAGGATTTAGTTACATCCATATCGATCTAGCTAGATCCCGCTTGGCTAGAACGATGTGCAAGCTTGCAAATCCAAGGATGGTAACATGCAGAACGCTGCATAGATTACAGTATGCATTACGTCATTCTTATGCATTACGTCATTCTTCATATAGGAAAGGGGGGGTCCGGACCCCCTGGACCCCCCCCCCCCCCCCCCCCCCTAAATCCGCCCCTGCATCCAATACAAACATCATGCGATATCCGGATTACTAGAGCCTGCACTTGCATGGATAGCGACGAGAAAACTCTTCATTTTTCACAATGCTATGGTTCCTACTGCTACTTCGTGACGTAAAGCTTTTGTGAATTTGTGCCCGAAGCGTGCACGTGGCCATGCACCAGCTACATGTCGGTCTATAAACGACTCGCGTATGTTTTACTATAGTATTAGTACTTTTAGTTTGTTTAGCTCTATAGCTACGGTAATAACCTGTTTTCTGAGGAAAAGAATCTGAGATCCATCCCATTCACGTCTTTCGATCAATTCCTGCTCACGCGCACCATTCGATTGATCGCGCGATTAAATTCTAGTTAACCACACATGCAAAATTAAATTTCGTTAATAGGGGAGGATTTAGTTAGATCGATCTAGATCCCGCTTGGCTAGAACAATGTGCAAGCCTGCAAAGGATGGTAACATGCAGAACGCTGCATAGATTACAGTATGCATTACGTCATTCTTATGCATTACGTCATTCTTCATATAGGAAAGGGGGGGGTCCGGACCCCCTGGACCCCCCCCCCCCCCCCCCCCCCCCCCCCCCCCTAAATCCGCCCCTGGGCCGGGGGGCCCTTGTAGCCACGGAATTAAAACAAAAGGGTTCGTTCATTTGCTGCATGCATAATTTTTTCAGGCTTAGCCGGAGCCGCAGCCCAGAGCCAGAAAAGCGCTTTCGTGAGGGCGGGAAACTACCTAAGTATGGCGGGCGGTCTGAATGTCTCCTTCAACGACAGCAATATCACCTCGTGTGGCCGCTTCAGTTACACGGACTGGGTAAAAGTCCTTCTCTACGCCGGTCAGCATACCTTATATATTAGCAAAGCTAAATCATGTACACACGCCTCTCTGCATGCACGCACGTGAGCACAGGTAGTTTGCCAGAGCTCACAGCGGAGAATATCTACACCATTGAAACAGACGACACAGACGTAGGTAAGCAATCATTTAAGTACCGTACATTTATGCATTATAGATACAGAAGTATGTTAGGAGCTGAAAATTGAAGCACTTTGGGGAAACCGAGTCTGGGGACCCGAGTTATGGTTGGTACCATTAGTCGGGTCCCCAGACTAAGGGGAAACCGTCCCCCAAATTATAGAACACCTTGAGGTCCTCCTTTTTGCAAGGGGTTAAGATTTTTCTTTGCACTCTTGTTCACATGGTGATGAAACCAATATGTAGTTGTCTCATAATTGGTAGGCTATTTATGGACCAATAACTAGTCGGGAGGAGTTACAAGTTTACATGTAGATTAAGCAATGATGTAATAATCATGGTTATTGGCAGCAGTTATTAACCCATTCACTGTACTTGATGACAATTTTTGTCCCAATATCGGTTTTGTAGTCTGAAGCTAATTGTGTCACATCGTATACGGTAGGAAATGAGAGCAACAGCTCAAGTGGGCGTGTACTTGTTTACCACTCCCATGAGCTCATCTGTAGCTTTGGGACACAACGTCACCCCCCCACCCCCTTGTTGTGATACACAAGGCATATAGCGTCTCTAAATAGGTCTTGTTGCTAGTTACATTGTGTGCGTCAGAGATTAATTCACACAACTCTACAGTTCAGAAAGTTATAATACCACACAAATTTGGCAGTAGGTTCCTGACGTGTCTGTTCTAGTGCATTTGCATAACTGCTAAAACATCAGGCCTCCATCGTTACTATGTGCTGGTTGTATCCAAATAATGCTCACTAAAGTTCAATTGGTCCATCAGCAATAATGAGATAATGTATCTTGCAAATTGTATTCCTACGTGCTATTGTGTCTACAATGGCAGGGATTTACAGCTCCCACCCACCCCCTGGTTTGCCCCTAATTTGACTAACCCACCCCCTGGTTTACACATGCCATGTCAAAATAAAACTGCATGGCATGCCATGTGGTGCAGAGGGAAGACTTTTATTCTTGCCCACCCCCTATATTTATACATAAACTTGGTGGTAAATCCCTGAGTGGTACGTCAGCAATAATGAGATAGTGTATTTTGCTAATTGTATTCACAGCACTTCTAATCCTACGCAGGGAGCACCAACGTACTCCCTCCTGACGTGTTGTGTTACCACAACCGCTCTTTGAATGATCGTCCAGAATAAAATATTATTTCCAAATGCAACCTCCACTAAAGTTCCTTTCTAAAACTGTCTTCCTGGCTTTGAAGAAGTGACGATTTTCACTGCAATCTGATTCTCCACCACCTCTGTACATGGGTAATGAGAAAATGGTCAACCAATCACAATTAAGGTTCTACACCTCAGGGAATACATTGGTACTCCCTGTGTAGGATTTGAAGTGCTGTGACATAATACACTTGAGAAAATGGTCAACCGACCACAAGGTTCTGTCTCTCCAAGTGTCACTTGCTCTGTACAAGAAACAACTAGTTGAGTGGACATGGTTCACCACTGCAGTACTTGGAGTAGTAAAGATAAGGTCGGCAAGATCTCCTGTGAGCGGTCCCTGTTTTTGCTGGGTCACTGACTTTGAATTCCATCATCTCCTTTTGAGTATTACCAATGTTAGATAGTCACTGAAGCATTAACAAAAATAGTGGGGGGTTGTCGTGAGTGCAGGGTTAAACACTTCAGTTGCAGTACAACTAGGAAATGCTGCTTCTGTTGTGGGCTCTGTGGGCCAGCATGCAGTGGAAGACTGCTATTCTTTTTAAACAATGTTTACAATGTTCTTTGTCAGTACTAGCATACTGGTGTGTAGCTCATCTGGACTCATTTATTGGTGGCTATAGTTCTATCTGATGCCCACCTGTTTTCTCACAGTACTGTACTTGGACAGCTCCCTGGACAATAATACGCAGTATTCTGTCACTGTGTATGGCAACTATGATACGTGGATCGATGTGGTCTCACCTGAGGATCAGGGGTATGTGGTGTGTGTTGATGTGGTCTCACCTGAGGATCAGGGGTATGTGGTGTGTGTTGATGTGGTCTCATCTGAGGATCAGGGGTATGTGGTGTGTGTTGATGTGTTCTCACCTGAGGATCAGGGGTATGTGGTGTGTGTTGATGTGGTCTCACCTGAGGATCAGGGGTATGTGGTGTGTGTTGATGTGTTCTCACCTGAGGATCAGGGGTATGTGGTGTGTGTTGATGTGTTCTCACCTGAGGATCAGGGGTATGTGGTGTGTGTTGATGTGGTCTCACCTGAGGATCAGGGGTATGTGGTGTGTGTTGATGTGATCTCACCTGAGGATCAGGGGTATGTGGTGTGTGTTGATGTGTTCTCACCTGAGGATCAGGGGTATGTGGTGTGTGTTGATGTGTTCTCACCTGAAGATCAGGGGTATGTGGTGTGTGTTGATGTAATCTCACCTGAGGATCAGGGGTATGTGGTGTGTGTTGATGTGTTCTCACCTGAGGATCAGGGGTATGTGGTGTGTGTTGATGTGATTTCACCTGAGGATCAGGGGTATGTGGTGTGTGTTGATGTGATCTCACCTGAGGATCAGGGGTATGTGGTGTGTGTTGATGTGTTCTCACCTGAGGATCCAAGGGTAATACACTTTTCTGTCGTTTGAGGAACGAATTAGACAGAAAATATGCTCCTATACGAATGCAGTTTGAGAGTAGCCAACAGTGATGGTGCTAATATGTGCAGGGAGTATGATGCAAGGTCATGTGGATAGGTGTCGATATGCAAGGTCAAGGGGCAGTAAAGGCCTCATGGTGAGCTGTTGATGAGTAGTGTATTTGCATGCGCATAGTAGCCATGTGGTCTGGTAGTATAAGAGAGGGATTTCGGGGATACGTAAACACGTTACTGTGGTGGCAACTTCCCCCCCCCCCCCCCCCCCCCCTTACCTCAACCTTTGGTGGGTTGTGGGGTCTTTACACATGCAGGTTCAAAGTTGGAGGTACGAGAGTCAGCCTGGTACAAAAAGTTGAGGCAGACCAGCCACAAGGAATCAAGTGGTCCTGTTGCTATTATGTTGTTTATTTTGGGTGTTAGGCAGAGCAGTATTAACATGGTTTTTTCCTCACTAAGTGAGGTTTTTTCCCTTGAGGTGGTATGGGTCTACCACCTCAGAATTAGGTTAAATCTAGTTATAGGTAGCTGGCCCCTGCTCTGCGTAGGTAGGTAGATCTATGTGTATGATGGCAGTGGTACGTTGTAGAGTTGGTAATGACAGTGACGTGCACAACAGATGCAGCACCAATTATATGTCAAGTGGGTTGGGTGAAGCGAGCATGATATAGGAGTGTGGTGTGTGTTGATGTGGTCTCACCTGAGGATCAGGGTATGTGGTGTGTGTTGATGTATTCTCACCTGAGGATCAGGGGTATGTGGTGTGTGTTGATGTGGTCTCACCTGAGGATCAGGGGTATGTGGTGTGTGTTGATGTATTCTCACCTGAGGATCAGGGGTATGTGGTGTGTGTTGATGTGTTCTCACCTGAGGATCAGGGGTATGTGGTGTGTGTTGATGTGTTCTCACCTGAGGATCAGGGGTATGTGGTGTGTGTTGATGTGATCTCACCTGAGGATCAGGGGTATGTGGTGTGTGTTGATGTGTTCTCACCTGAGGATCAGGGGTATGTGGTGTGTGTTGATGTGGTCTCACCTGAGGATCAGGGGTATGTGGTGTGTGTTGATGTGGTCTCACCTGAGGATCAGGGGTATGTGGTGTGTGTTGATGTGGTCTCACCTGAGGATCAGAGGTATGTGGTGTGTGTTGATGTGTTCTCACCTGAGGATCAGGGGTTTGTGGTGTGTGTTGATGTGATCTCACCTGAGGATCAGGGGTATGTGGTGTGTGTTGATGTGGTCTCACCTGAGGATCAGGGGTATGTGGTGTGTGTTGATGTGTTCTCACCTGAGGATCAGGGGTGTGTGGCGTGTGTTGAAGTGATCTCACCTGAGGATCAGGGGTATGTGGTGTGTGTTGATGTGGTCTCACCTGAGGATCCAAGGGTATGTGGTGTGTGTTGATGTGGTCTCACCTGAGGATCAGGGGTATGTGATGTGTGTTGATGTGTTCTCACCTGAGGATCAGGGGTATGTGGTGGGTGTTGCCCATGTGTGTGCATGTATGATAGGCATGCCTGAGTGTAGAATATCATGTGATCATGTGACTGTCATGTGCTCCTGGTATGACCACACCCTCCTCAGGCTACCCACCCTGGGAATGGACCAGGCACTGTTCATTGTGGTCAACAACTATTCACACCCAGTGGAGTACTCTTCTGTGTCCAGTGCTTGCTACAAGGTGTGAGTGTGTATGTGTGTGTATGTGACAATACACTTTACACGCACATTACACATACTCCATACACACCACTACACACATTCCACTACACATACTCCATACACACACTCCACTGCACATACTACTCTACACACAACACACTCCACTCTACACACACTCACTTTATACACAGTGCCTTCCTAGCAACAATGTCACCATCAGACCAGGGGCTATCCAGCCCATAGTGGTGGGCTCCAGATATCCTCTTAGCTATTCTCTGAGCTTTCTTAATGGCACAGTTGTCTGGTAAGGTCTATGGTTAGTGGGGCAGCCTATTATCGGTTTAGTTAGCTACTGTCAGACTAGCAGCTGGTGACCACTCTTTGGCCCACAGCACCATGCTCCATCATTTTGCTGAGGGAGAGGTCACAAATGTGACCGTGGGGAACACAGGGACCTGCTCCTCCCACATGGTGACCAACGGGGACCCCCATCATGCATTCCTACGTGAGTTTGTTAAAGGTCACGTTAACATCGCTCTTACATGTGGCTGTTAGTGTTAACATTGGCTGTTAGTGTTAACATCACCCCTACATGTGCCTGTTAGTGTTAACATCGCTCCTACATGTGGCTGTTAGTGTTAACATCACCCCTACATGTGGCTGTTAGTGTTAACATCACCCCTACATGTGGCTGTTAGTGTTAACATCGCTCCTACATGTGGCTGTTAGTGTTAACATCGCCCCTATATGTGGCTGTTAGTGTTAACATCACCCCTACATGTGGCTGTTAGTGTTAACATCACCCCTACATGTGGCTGTTAGTGTTAACATCACCCCTACATGTGGCTGTTAGTGTTAACATCACCCCTACATGTGGCTGTTAGTGTTAACATCGCTCCTACATGTGGCTGTTAGTGTTAACATCGCCCCTATATGTGGCTGTTAGTGTTAACATCACCCCTACATGTGGCTGTTAGTGTTAACATCACCCCTACATGTGGCTGTTAGTGTTAACATCACCCCTACATGTGGCTGTTAGTGTTAACATCACCCCTACATGTGGCTGTTAGTGTTAACATCGCTCCTACATGTGGCTGTTAGTGTTAACATCACCCCTACATGTGGCTGTTAGTGTTAACATCCCCCTTACATGTGGCTGTTAGTGTTAACATCCCCCTTACATGTGGCTGTTAGTGTTAACATCGCTCCTACATGTGGCTATACATACATACATACATACATACATACATACATACATACATACATACATACATACATACATACATACATACATACATACATACGTACGTACGTACATACGTACACACGTACACACATACACACATACATACATACATACATACATACATACATACATACATACATACATACATATGTACACACACACACACACACACACACACACACCTGCATACCCGCACACTTACACATATACAAAGTAGCCTAGAAGCCATAGAATAGCAGCTCCTATAAGAGCAGCTGCAGCATAAGCAATTGCTGGAACAGAAGAGGGAGGGTGAGAGGGAGGGTGAGAGGAGGGTGAGAGGAGGGGAGAGGAGGGTGAGAGGAGGTGGAAAGGAGGGAGAGGGAGGGGGAGAGGAGGTGGAAAGGGAGGGGAAGAGGAGGTGGAAAGGGGGAGAGGGAGGGGAGAGGAGGTGGAAAGGGGGAGAGGGAGGGGGAGAGGAGGTGGAAAGAGGGAGAAAAATCACATGTAAAGGCGATGTTAACACTAACAGCCACATGTAAGGGCGATGTTAACACTAACAGCCACATGTAGGGGTAATAACAGCCACATGTAGGGGTGATGTTAACACTAACAGCCACATGTAGGGGCGATGTTAATACTAACAGCCACATTCTTGCATGTTTCCAAACTTCGCACCAACAACTATTTGTTTATGTGATTCAAATTCTACAAATCTATATTCTAAGTGCAATCTCACAGGCATGCACACACACACACACACACACACACACACACACACACACACACACACACACCATACCTTCAATCTCAAATGCTGAAAACCAGATACCAAATCTTGGCATGGAAAGAAGAGAAAGATACAATGTAGGTAAATTAAGTGTGTACATGCACACAATCAATATCACCAAATGCTTAAACACAATACTGATGAAAACTAAAGATTTGGAGGTCAATGTACCTTCAAAAGCTTCCTCTTTTGGCATATCTGTTGAAAGCAAAAAAAAACACCATAACATTTTTAGCATCATTAACCCATTCACCAGTGCTACATGATGATAAAGAGTCATTTAGTCATGTAACAATACACTACATGTACATGTATGGATGAATGGATGGACGGATCCCAATAGTTCACAATGGAGGGGTAGTCATTAATATATAACACTAACTAAACATTGAAATTGATGACTACACTCAATGATGGAACCAATTGCATGATTTTTGATAGTAATGCATTGAGTGCCTTATTTCTACTGATGGAAATGGTTCTTTTCATAAACCTCCTGACTAAATTCCAACTAGCAGTTGCTCTAAACACAACTCAATTACTAAGTTTCTCACCATCATACATGTAGGTTACACTCTATATCCCTACTACTGTCAGTGGAGAAGCTGGCAAACATGCCTCCCTTGTGAACGTTCGCTGACGTTTATTGCTACTACCAAGGACACTTAATTATTACATGGACTGAAAACCACAATAAATTCATGTCGCCATCCTCATTGCTCATGAATTATTAATGAGTCAGTACATGTACACGACGATGTGACTGTCGTAGTGCATCAGAATACTGGGACTTGACTGGGGTGCCGTGACGTTGTTTTTTGTTATGTATAAACCATTCTTCGCTATTTTTGGCATCGCTAATTCAAAATGAGCAATGAACCAATAATTAATAAACATCAGTTCAAAGTAATGTATAGAAATAAATACAGGTTCAGTCATCATGTAAATATAATCTCGAGTTAGAGAAACCATCCTGGTATACTGTGGAACGTTAAATAAGGCCATAACTATTACCATATTTGCAGAGGCCTGACAAAGAGAACATGCGCATTGTTCGATTAAAATCGTTTGCCCTTTCTGTAAGAAACATCCTTTCCAATACAAACTAACATACAAGTTGTATCATACCATTAAGCGTTGGAAACACCTTTCAAAACAAATGTCTGCTCATCGGTGTATCCCGGAGCCTAACCACAGTAGCATAGCAAGGCAAAACACGCACGTAGAAGCTAAGACCCGTACGTTAACGTAATCTTTAAGACTTATGACGGATTTACCTCAACAAAAGAACAGCTTTCTGTAACTGTAAGTCACTCCAAAGCTAAGACGACTTCACAAAACCCTTTGTTTGTCCGAAAAATCTGGGAACGAGGCGCAACGAGGATTGCGACAATTTATAGTATTACGCTACGCCTTCATTTCATCCGTATACACATGCACACCCAAACAAAACAGTCATTCACAGTTAGTCTTGCAGGCCAGACCTACTTCGTTATTGATTACAATGGACTGGGGACCAAGACATTTGGTACTTATCCCGGTCCCCAGTCCATTGTATATCGATCGTTAAGTAGGTCTGGCCATAGATATTATACGGAATTCCGTATAATATCTATGGTCTGGCTTGCGAGACTAACCCTATTTAAACTCACAGTCACAGGCAGTACAGCAATCTCGGAGAACACGCGCTCGCAATAAGATTAAAGTTATTCATAACCTGATGGTAGCGCAAGGGGGGCTGAGCCCCCCCCCCCCCACCTCGATATTTGGAGGGGCAATAGCCCCCCCCCCTGCCCCCCCTGCTCCGCCGCCCCTGGTCTCCTCATCGCTGCACTGTCTGCGCAGCGCACTAGATGATTGCAGCAGCTACATCCATGAACAGACTTTTGTTTGGACTATTACTTTGTGTACTGTAACGAGATGTAATGCTGAAGTTTAAAATCATAGCATGTTGAAATTCATACATATAATTTTCATTACGCTCGTGATTGACCTCACCTACATGTACCTAGCTTAACCTGGCTTGCCTGAATCACGATGCCATGCGTCTAGTGAAGAAACATGAGAATAAATATGGTATTAGTACCCATTATTGAGCATTGCATCTACGTAAGCTTAAGTTTAGGAGGTGTGGCACTCTGAACTTGAAGAGAGACCTTTAAGTAGTGTTCCTTCATAATGCACTTCAGCCTGTCTATTGGATCAGGGATGGTTTTATACGTAGCTGCAAGGCTGTTGAACTAGGAGTGGATAGACTCGGCCATGTGGTGTTCTAGGATGTGTACTTTTATAGTTCTTCTGGCACCTTTGAACTTGGCATCAAAGGTATTAAAAAAATCCTTCATAGCATTGCCTGTTAAAATAAAAATGTTTGTGTTAGTGCATGTGTGTGTATGTGGTGTGTACATGTGTGTGAAATTGCTTGTTTAAAATGTAGTTCTGTGTTAGTGTGAGACTGCTTCTAAGCATGTGCTAGTTTGATAGAGAAACTTGTATGTAGCAGGGCCGGTGAGAGCCGTAGTGAGACCCGGGGTAACATATCATTTGAGGGCCCCATAGGCCCTGAAAATACGAGCGGGGGGGGGGGGGGGGGGGGGGGTCCCCCTTGAGATTGGCCCGCCGGGCCCCCTATTATACGTTGGGGCCCCTATTATACCTTGGGGCCCGGGTTAAGTAACCCCGCTTACCCCCCCCCCCCCCCCCCTCTCACCGGCCCTGCTTAACTGCTCCTCCCATAGATGGTTGGATTGTTTTGAAGAAGTTTGTGTAGAACTTGTGCTGCTATCATGGCTTGTTGTGCTGACAGCAATGGGATGTGTTGTAAGCTCAAGCCATAACATCTGTCCCACAAGATGTACAATGTACCATTATGTCACCTAGCAACTGAATGATAAGCTCTGGAGGCTGTATGAGCTCGGCGGGCTGAAGACTGGTGGCTGAATAGCAGCAGGGGCACTTGAGTCGTACAGTGACACGAATCCACTCCTTAAGACACGAGCTACAAACAGCATAGGCATGGCATAGGTTGATGTAGCTTGTACAAACAAATTGGACACTTCACTGCGTCTACCATTGCCGTGATGCCTGTTGGTGTGTACCATAGCTGCTATACTGGTTTGCATGCCTACAGAATAACATGTTAAGCTACATGAATCTGTACCTTACAAGTGTCAGCAGTGTATGTGGACCAGTTATATGGCTGCACTTGACACTTGTATTGGTTCTTACACCTGCACCCTCAACATTGCCTTATGGCAGAACAATTGTGGGTGGATCTCCTCCTGGTCTGTTGAGACACTGAGACCAAAGACTATCAGTGTACATGTAGGTGCTGCACTGGTATGTAGGCTCTGGCTTTGGTGGTTTGCCCTTAATTGGCTTTGAAGTTTGCACCCACATATTATGCAGAGATCCGTCGATCGGCATTTGTGGTGGGATTCGATAGCTATTTATTAGTCTCGTACCCAGACCCAGATTTTCACAGTTGCGCGGATGGATTACATCACCGCTACGTGAAAAGTGGGTCTGGTAAAGTCCTGTACCCAGTGATTATATAATACGTCGGGAGGAATGTATAATGATGCCATACATGGAGTGGAGAGAGAGTGTTGACACATGACCTATAGAGAGTGTTGACACATGACCTATAGATCTTTTAGATAAGGGTCAAAGCAGCTGCTGACATCATTGTGCATGCGTTTGTAGACATAGAATACAGTCCACAAAGAAACATACATGTCAGCACAGGAAATATCTTGGATCGTGTCCAAGAGTATGCAAAAGGGGTACTGTCCCTTGGGCTTTTTTATCAAGAGGCACTTTGAGTGTTCAGATGCTGGAAGTTTGTATTCCTACGGTTCAGGCAGACTAAACACACACAATTGAAGCGATGAACCTTCTGGTGCAATATTAGTTCATCAAAAGCCAACGGTAGAACGGCGTAACATAACGACTCGCCGTAGCCCGTTGGAAAACTGACAAATGCATTGCGCCCACTCAAAACATGTACTACGCTTCTTAGCTGCTCTTCTTTGAACTTCGAATACCCACTCCATTTGCGTCGGTAATTGCTAATTGATCGCACGATTATAACAGAGGTATGCAATTACCGCATAACTCGAATCTGATTGGTTCCCCAACATTCTGGGGAAGCTGGACAGAAATGAGTATAGGACTTTACCAGACCCACTTTTCACGTAGCGGTGATGTAATCCATCCGCGCAACTGTGAAAATCTGGGTCTGGGTACGAGACTAGCTATTTATGAGGTGGTGCGCATTATTCATGAAGCGGATGGTGTGTATTTCTGTGAGTGGCAGGAACTGCGGCACCACGAGTAAAACACATATTCCTACGTGAAAAATATTGATCGTTCCAATTCTGCGTCTTTTGGTACCACTTATAAGGGCGGAAAAAAAGATACGAAGGCCAGACTGAATGCGCCATTTGGTGAGTACAATATGCGCGTGGCAAAGTGTACAATAACGCTACGCGTTGGGACATGCGTTTAAGTGAAAATAAAAAACAAACTAGTTTTACTAGTTAGAAATGGGTTTAAAATGTGCATTACTGCTACAAGTTTTGCATTTTTGATGCATGAACTTTTAATGAGATGGCGGCTAGCCACGATTGACTTGAACCGTAAATGATGTCAGTGTGTTGTATTTATAAGCCTTTAGGGAATTTTGTCCACTCAAAACAGCCGTGTACTCTCCTTGTATACCCGATAACGTCTTTTTCAACGTTTTCGCCACCGTAATCTCTTCCTAGGCCTACGTACGCCGCATACACGTATCCCTTCTGATTGAATTGTCTAACCTGATCCTAGTCTGGGGGCCAGACTGATGGCAGTCTGGTACGTTGTTCTCGTGGAATGCAATGAATATTAGAAGTGGTTTAACAGTTAGTAGCGTTAATATATTCAGATTTGCACGTACAAAGCTATTACATAATACTGAAAACAAATCTTGGCGCAAAGGTTGGGCCATGCCCAACTAAGGTTGATTAATCTTTGCTAATTTCAACAACTCCTCAAGGAGAGAATGGAGTGCTGGATCCTGTACTTCACTACATAAGGCGCGTAATTTGGAGGCAGATGCGTATCTGTTACGAAAGGCATCTTCTTCCAGCAACACCTCATACCAGTTGTCGTGATGCAGTATAACCATCAAGACCATAGTAAGCATGTGCCTGAGTAGAATATGAAGATAGTAAGGATAAGTATTCATCTTAGATCATAATGTAACCTCACCAATCATACTCAAACTTTGCAGGAGAATTCATTGTGTTCTCTGGGGCAAAGCCTGCAAACCAAGGTCTCATGAAGATTGGTGTGGCCATTTAGTCAGAATTACCTTTAGTAGTCTCCACCACTAGCTCACCCAACTTGACAGTCGAGCCAAAGTCTCCCAACCACCATTCTCCTTTGTAGTCTACCATGATGTTGGCATCCTGGTACAATGCAAAGCATAAAGGCAGGATGAAGAACAGAGTATTGACTTACTTTGACATCCATGTGAACGAGATCTTTACTATGCATGTACTCCAATGCTTTTTTTATGCGAGTTCCACCACTAACTAGGCCATGAATGTCAGGTATAAGGGCTAGAGCATCTAATGAGCAATAGTACATAGGAGCTACTAGAGCAGTATAAGTTACCATAGCGGCAAAACCGCCAGCACTAGTGTTGGGAGTAGTCTTAACTTCAATCACTTCATATGGAACCAATGGAATTGTGCCTTCTTCTATGTCACATAGAGCAAGAGCTTCAACTGCAAGTATTTCTCGGTTAGCTGTTCTACGTGTTACTTGGTCAAGCTTGACGACACAAGGCCTATTATCTTTAGAAGCATTAAGCAACAATCGACTTCCTGAACAGTTCTGGATAGGGCCATCAATTGTTATTCCACACTGAGTGGAAAAATGTCCTTTTGTTGAACGTGAAGGCAACTGTTTAGCGCGCTGCAAGAAACTCAAAGTTAGAGAAGCAGATCACTTCAATTTCATACCTCATATATATCCACTGCAGTTTCCTTTCTGCTGCAAACCATGACAGCACTAGCAAAATATAGCTCAACATCTCTCATGACGTTCTCATGTGGTGTGATTTGCCCTGCTTTCAAAAGCTTCTCAAATCTCGTCATGGGTAATACTAAGCAGGGACAAGCATCAAGTAATATAGAGATTAAAGATGTGGCACATATGAACTCGATACCGTTTTTAATGATGACTTTTATGGTGTTTTTGAAAACGTTATATTTCCACAATCATACATCCGTTTCTTGCCAGATTCGAGTAACTTATTGCCCCATCACTTACGTACATATAGTACGATATTGATGTTATAGATTCACTCCGCTGGCTGCATCCGAGGCCTGATAGATCCTGGAGGTAAAACATATCAAAACTCCAACACCAAAAATAAAATTTAAAATACTAGTAGGAAAATGGTGTCCGAACAAAACGGTGACTTTTCACAATACCTTTATAGTGATGGTTCATGTGAGGCTTAGTGTCAAACTTAGTGCAGCGGTGAACCATTTTTACATATGTGCCACACCTTCATTCTACGTGACGTCAAACATTTAATAAATGGAGGGCTAAGGCACAATTCCACGTAAAAGAAATGTGTATTTGTCAGTGTTTAGGTAGAAAATTCGCTTCATAAAACAAAAGGCTGACATTGCCATGTTCGGGTAAAGCTCAATTTAATGAAAACAAAATGGCAGACAATAAATAAAATCACGATTATATTCCCGCTCCATCGTGGTCTAATTTGATGCTATCTTCGTAACTTCAGATCCCTCATCAAAGTTATCTTCTGATTCACTTCCAGAACTCTTAAAGTCTTCCGTGTTTATTCCACGTGGCGTCACGTCGAAATGGGGGTGTGGCACAGATGTAAATTTCAAAAATGGTTTACCGCTGCACTAAGTTTGACACTAAGCCTCACCTGAACCATCGCTATTAAGGTATTGCAAAAAGTCACCGTTTGACTTGACACCATTTTCCTACCATTGATTGAAATTTGGCATTAGAAGTACTTTCGGTGTTGGAGTTATGATACGTTTTACCTCCGGGACCTATCAGGCCTCGGATACAGCCAGCGGAGTGAATCTATAACATCAATATCGTATTATATGTACGTAAGGGATGGGGCAATAAGTTTCTTGAATTTGGCAAAAAACGGATGTATGATTGTGGAAAAATAACGTTTTCAAAAACACCTTAAAAGTCATCATCAAAAACAGTACTGAGTTTATATGTGCCACATCTTTAGATTGGATTGGATTGGATTGGATTGGATGGAATAGATGGACAGACTTGGATGTTCATGAAGTTGAATGCAGAAACCCTGCTCCATCCCACCCTCCCTATTGATGTGATGAACCTGATGACCACACCATAAGATCAATCTAATACCCAAAATTCTAAATTTCAACTGATACCATGTTCACAGGACAACGGCATGGTAACAGAACAGTTCCGCAAGGCACAGCAAGAAAAGTTTTTACTTTCACTTTTATTACTGCTGGCTGGCTCACTTTTGATTTCAACTTTCCTAATCATCACACGGTATTACTGTGCATGATTATTTATTCAAACCCACTCTTTGCAGTAGATGGAGCTGTGTCAGTTTCTTCAGTTGGTGCATCTTCCCCTTCCGAAAACTCAGGATGCACTACTCCCTGGGAGAGGAATTAAGCTACTTTTGCCTCCACCAACTGTTTTGATCCTAATTACAGTCATCATGCAGTTTGGGTGTGGTATATCAAAATTTATTGCGGTTTACCTGAAGCCAAAACTGTTCCCTTGTTTATATTCCTCCCGTGCTTAATGGAACAGATAGCGCCTACGATGATATCACTCTGTTGCGGGGAAGTTATGCTGCTGCCTCTTACAATAGATACTGTATCCTCTTTGTTCCAGAGGATAAGATGGTACAGCTCTACGTTTCGAACACAAGCGATGGTACTAAAAATAAACTGCCGCATGAAAAAAGACTAACCTGTTTCCTTTAGGACCACACATACATGTAGAGAGAGACATTGCGCTGTGGTACTAGAAATCTTAAGGGAAGTATGGACTCAATTGGACAATGGTTGCACTAGGGCAAGAAGGGGGTAGCATTGTTTGACTTGATCTGCTGTGTATGTATTTGGTGTACATGTTTAATAATTAATATAGATAGTATGCACAGGAAGGTGCGAAGGAATGTTATCACGTTAATGTCATGTTAGACCACACCCACTGGTGGGAAAGATTCAATGGTAGATTCACTGCGTAGTCGTTGGTTGCAGTAATTACATTGGTAAGAAGCCTGGGTTTCGCTTTTCCCGCTTTCCAAGCAATCGGTTCGTCGAGAAAAGGGAGATAGTTTTAACATCCCCAGCTTGTAAATCGAGCCGCATTGTGACCCTGATCACACTGGTTTCATTCCTAGTGTGTTTCCCAAGGCACATAAGCGTGCAGGGGAAAGGTTTTTCTTTCAACAGTGATATGCAAGAGTTATCTGAAATTCAGAGGGATTGCATGGATCTATGATTGATAGTGTATTCACAAGAGAGAACAACATGTCTGCATTTCAAAAGACACGGTTAGACCCCAGGATGCAATAATAGCATCATGTGGTGTGTCAGGGGCAGCACTTTCTGATAAAATCACTATTGATTGAGGATGGTGTGGCACAAGAGGTGACGAGGCAGGTTGATATCAAGGTTGCTGCAATGACAACTGAAGAAGATCTGCTGTTACGCCTGAAATTGTTAATTCAGTACCACTCCATCTATGTGGCTGCATGTGCAGTACGTCCTGAGCAGGTGCAACATGCTGAACCAAAGTTCAGAAAGTACCATTGATAATTCAGATGGAGAAAGCTTAGATCCATAGGACAACGCTATCCCTACTACAAGTACTCAATTTAAGCGTTTGAAAAGTTCAGCTCAGTGCATGACTTCAGCACAATGGATTGATGAATTTAAGGCTGCTGAGGATATGAAGGAGGGTAATAGCTGAAAAAGAATAGCGATGCAGAAAAAGAAAAGCAGCTCTAGAAGAAAAGGCTGTATTAAAGCGCATGAAGAAACCCTGTGAAGCTACTATAATGAAATCAAGAGGTCGCAAAGGGCACTCCTAGCTTGCCAAATGATCGTGGAGAATTTTCTTGTGCTCAGCATAAGCATTGAACATAGTCACTATCCTTTTTGTCATATTTATCCAGCAACTGGTGATTTGCGTATGATCCATTATTGTAAACCCATAACTTTGATCAATTTTTAAAATGAGATTTAGTGTTCCTTAATACAGGTGCATTCCACATTCGGTCCCTTTGCGCTATCTGTTATTCGTACATGAGGTTGACTATGATCACAAATAGTACATTAGGTCTTTGCCAGATTTAAAAGGTAGACCCTGCCTGAGACTGACTTCAATATGCACACACACATACACAAACACAAACGTGAGTTGCAAGCGAGTCGCACGTGAGCATTGGTAACACGAGTGTAAACCTATGGGTGAGCAGTACTGTACTTGCTATGGCCTTGATGTTTTTAAAAATATTTTACATCTATTCCTACGGTGGTCCGGTAGGTCACGTTCTCGAGCGATGAGCTTCAAGTGGTTATTACGTTGTGTTTAAGACACAAAAGCTGTTTTGCTTAGAGCTATGACGCAGTTAGCATTACAGCCATAAGCCCAAAGCCACAATGACTCAGAGCAATGATGCAATGACTCAGACCAAGTTGGCGTTTAGTCTCAGAGCTCAGGGGAGAACTATGGGATGGATAGGATGTATTGTCATATACATGTTTACAATGTCACGTGACAGAAAGTTTAGCAACATGCTTCGCAACGATCTTAAAGTGGAACGTAAGAAAGGCAGCTCCCCATTGTTAGCGTAGAGGCTATCATTCTGATCAACTTGGCAGGCCTCACACTGCACTATTAGAGACAAAATAAGACCATCGCAGTAATACTTGCATATTTGCGCTTCATCCACCACGTTACAGCTCGGTGTATCGGGCCACCATATGAAACACACCCAGCTGAAACGTGGTGGACGAAGCACAAATATGTGAGTATTGCTGCGATGGTTTTGTTTTGTCTCCAATAGCGCAGTATGAGGCCTGCTAAGAATGATAGTCTGTACGCTAAAAATGAGCTGCCTTTCTTAAATTCCACTTTAAGATCGTTGCGAAGCATGTTGCTAAACTTTCCGTCACGTGACACCATAAACATGTATATATCCTATCTATCCCATAGTTCTCCCTGAGCTCTGAGACTAAACGTCAACTCCGTCTGAGTCATTGCGTCATTGCTCTGAGTCATTGTGGCTTTGGGTGGAGCACTAATTGCATCATAACTCTGAGCTTACAGCCATAACGCTAATTGCATCATTGCTCTGAGTCATTGTGGTTTTGGGCTTACGGCCGTAACGCTAACTGCATCATAGCTCTGAGCAAAACAGCTTTTGTGTCTTAAGCACAACGTAATAACCACTTGAAGCTCATCGCTCGAGAGCGCGACCTACCGGGCCACCGTTGGTTGACGATGATAACAAATAGTACATTAGGTCTATGCCAGATTTAAAAGGCAGACCCTGCCTGAGACTGACTCCAATATGCACACACACACATACATACACACATACACAAACACGAACGTGAGTTGCGAGAGTCGCGCATGAGCATTGTTAACACGAGGTTATGTGGAGTAAAATAATAATAAAAACATCAAGGCCATAACAAGTACAGTACTGCTCACCCATAAGTTTACACTGAAGTATCCCATTTCGCTAAATTAGTGGTTAATGTTGAAGCTAAAAAACTGAGCTGCAGCATTTTTCATGGTCAATGAGTTTGTAAACCATTTTATGCTAAGAGTGTCAACAATTAGCTATACATACATGTATGGCATTCTTCCAGATTACTACAGTGTACACAGCAGCTGCTGTGTATTACTGCTCAGTGCTTCATTCCCCTCCCCCCCCAAATGGATTTCAAAGTGCATTGGGTACAAGAGCCACACAAGGACAAAAATGATGCAAAGTGGGTACCGTTATATTTTGCTGCACTTAAAATCATTATACATCTTAATTCATGCTATAAAAATTGAAATGACCCATAGTATATGATTACCCTAGCATACAAAGAGCTAAATTTATTATGTGACTGACATCTTATAATCATTCATTTAGGTGTGAAAGTGTATAACAGAGGTCAATAGTTCACATCACTTCTAGACTGCCTATATTTTAAACCCTATGATAGCTTCACTTCATTGGTTAATTTTATCAGTTAATTTTACCGACCACAGTTACTGCATGCTAATCATCACATTTCATGGCTTATGTAAAACTGCACATTACTGTATAAATCTGTTTTTGTACTTCAATATACCTATCTGATCTTGAATTTCTTTCAGTTGAAGTTCAGTATTTCCAGAAGTAGGTTCTATTGGATAAAAATATAGTGACACTCAGAAAGTATCCCTACGTTCCGCGCAGTTTAATTAACATGTCATAGCATCGTGGCATAACACCGTACCAATCTGCAATGACCAGCAAAGTTCACGTAAACATTGATCACATAGTTCGGGTAGTAGAATCTGGCCACTGTGTCACGCAAACACAAGTACTAGCAACTTTGTCATGTATGCAATATACTCGTTGCAATTGGATGGATGGATGGATGGATGGATGGATGGATGGATGGATGGATGGATGGATGGATGGATGGATGGATGGATGGATGGATGGATGGATGGATGGATGGATGGATGGATGGATGGATGGATGGATGGATGGATGGATGGATGGATGGATGGATGGATGGATGGATGGATGGATGGATGGATGGATGGATGGATGGATGGATGGATGGATGGATGGATGGATGGATGGATGGATGGATGGATGGATGGATGGATGGATGGACATGTAGCAAACCTTTTAAAATGATCTTCAGTTTGCTGCTGTCTGAAACTGTATTATATAAAGTTTGTTTTAAATCAACAAATTCTTCCCATTTCTTAGAATAGATCTGCAGTCCACCAAAGTCAGATTTCTCCAGAATATCTTCATATTCATCCAAAACACATTGTAATAAGTCTGCATTCGGTGGAATTATAATTTGACGATTATGTTCTCCAAAATTTACAAGCACAGTTTTTTGCTCAGTAGTCATTTTCCTACAAAATCAAATAACAATTGTTGACAACACACACAAACTCACACTAACATAACAAAAACGACGTGTACAGTTCAACCATGAGTGTAAAGAAGGCTGACCATGGGTGTAGAGAAGGGTGACCATGGGTGTAAAGAAGGGTTGACCATGAGTGTAAAGAAGGGTGACCATGAGTGTACAGAAGGGTGACCATGAATGCAGAGTAGGGTGACCATGAGTGCAGAGAAGGGTGACCATGAGTGCAGAGAAGGGTGACCATGAGTGTAAAGAATGCTCCATCTGCACAATGCATCAAGGCACTAGTGTTCAACCACAATCCAGATCAATCCAGATTGGGACTACCTAATCAGTATTCATGGGCCAACAGAACCGATGCGGTTAGAATGTGTGGCATGTTTGCATGTGCAGTGGACAACCCTAAAATTCACAAGCTTCCCCTCTCATCCCTAACAATAAACATCATCACCTCCAATAGCAATATAGCCAGCCTCACCTTTGGAAACTGATAGTATCACAAGCTGAATGTTCAGTAAGCACTCAATCCACAAATAAGTCTCCAACAGGAACAGAGTAACAAGACTGAACAGAGGAACCAGTAGTCACCAAACAGGAACACAGGATATAGCAACCTCCAGACTAAACAAAAGAACCAACAGTGAAATAGAGGAACTAGTGTGTCATATGTATTTAAGGCTCCTTGCGGTTTTAACCTGCATATATTCACATCCATGTATTTTATTTTCACTACCCAAAAAACAAGCTTCCACTCCCCAATACACCCACCCCCTCACAATATCATAGGAGAGTAGGGGTAGGAGGGGAGGGGGTAGGGGTAGGAGGGGAGGAGTAGGGGTAGGAGGGGAGGAGTAGGGGTAGGAGGGGAGAAGTAGGGGTAGAGGGGAGGCGTAGGGGTAGTAGTAGGCATAGTGACAAGAAACGAAAGGAGTGGTAGGTAACGAAGTAATCACGCTGGGGGAAACACTGATGAGTGCAGAGTTGGGTGACCATGCCACACAAACCCTTGTAGGTACCCAATGTTAACAGGACAAGCAAGAGAAACATAAATGAGACTCACAAAACAACATTTATAATAAAACCAGATGGTTGTACTATGTCTGTCTCAGATAATAAGACAGTTAGGAAAAGCTATATTTGATGAAAAAATTACTGCAGAAGACACCAAAATGGATGCAGATTGAACTTTCAATTCAAAAAAGTATTGTGGTTTGTGATGTAGAATGATAATTAGACTGAAGCATACAAATGAACATTGTCCATTCCCCTAAACACACCAAAAACGGTGTAGTACCGCGAAATGTCTATTTGATGTTCTCAAACCTATAACTCAGCAATAGTTTATTTAAACTGAAATGAAAAGAAGATATGAGTAAAGACATTACTTTTGAAACACTTTAGAGCTAAAAGAATCAGGAGTTACATGTACTTGTAGGTATTAAGCTCAAATATCGTAAAAATTTTATATCTTCAGTATCTAGCATACCTTGGACCACCACCCAAAAAGTGATATTTAGTGAAAAATGACAGATTCATTGTATAAATTAGCATGAGGCTATTTCATACCACCGATAAGATACAAAGCTCCAAATAAGCAGCATACAACTCTCTTAGTACTTGAGACAGACAATAATAGTTCATAACAGTGAAAATGCTGTACTTTCTTGCGAAAGAGAATATACACTTTTTGACTTACACACATGGTGATGGGGGGCATACTTTATACACGTAGCTCATAGAGAACATTCCAAACGAGTGATAGCTTGTTTATAAGTGTAGGGAGTAGAAGTTATATGGTCTTCGTCAAAAAAAAACCATACCTGCAAATTGTATGGGCCCCACCAGCTCCCACATGACTTTCTCATGAACGCCAATTTCACCCCTCTATTTACCAAAATTTAAGTACATGTATATCCTCCTATCCAGCTACTTGCGCATCCATTTCTCAATACCCAGCCCTGGTTTTCTAAGGTAGCCAACAGTGAAGCCATGTTATTGTGACAACGTGTGCCAAGACTGGTCAGGTGCGCTCCATATAAAAGTATTGCGCCGACATGTGTCGACCGAAGGGATTAAAACTTTCGCAGCACCCAAAATGGTACTCGTATATAGCGCAAAACCCATCAAAGCAATAATACCTCACCCAAGCCCGCCTCACCTTTGAAAAAGTTCAACAGTAGCAGTAGTGCCAGATTATACGTTCAATAGGGCTCGATCCAGACTAGACATAAAGAGTAGAAAACGTCATTAACAAGGTGGCCGAATAAATCTGCACAGTTACAATGAATCTCGGAACGTTTACATGTTCAAAGAGAGATTGTTATGTAAAATAGCGCCTACCAGAATCGCTCGACTTCTTCTCTCGAATCTCGATGTTCAAACGAAACGCGCACGTGATGCGTGTACCTGATAGCCAAAACAATTTATGGCAAATTATTACTCCTCCCCAGGCCACAAGTTAGGAAAAAACATTGTACTGCTATTAGGCAGTTTAACACTGCAAGTCTCCACTTTACAAATGGATATTTTGCTACTGTATAAGTTTATCTGCAACTCAAGAGGTGCGAATGTATGGGAACGATTTATGCACTAAAATAGAACAAAATGCGCGCACGTGCCCAAATAAAGAAACACTATCTGCTCAGTCATGGGCAGCTGTGGTAAGACAGGGTGCATAACACCACTTGTATCTATGTATATGGAAACAAAACCGAATTTTAATGAGACAAAAATGGCGCCCTCTTGTAAAATCTTGTGTGAGGTAATCAGTATTTTTATAAAGAATACTGACATTGATACCCGTAGCCCCTTCAATTGTGTAAAAAAACAAGTTTGTGTTTTAATTGCAAAAGGTGCTTGCAAATTTAACCCTTTACCCACACCCCAAAATAATCATCATAGATCAGTTCTACTGCATGACCATGCCCATGGCCTTCAATTTGATGCTACAAACTCTGCTGCAGCCAAGATATGTGTGCAAATTTGCAAATATTTGGTGACATGTTTTTCGTAAGCCATTACTGTGCGTCTCTAAATACCTAGCTGTGAATAAAGTAAAAATTGAGTACAGTACTCAAAAAGTTAGAAAGTAAATTTTGAGGACTCAAAAAGTGGACAAAAAGTGGGAGGGGTGATTGGCTTCGGCATGGCCTAAAAGAGAAAGAAAAGCGTTTAAAGGTCTATCTTAATACGCACAATGGCAGCGATTCATGATCAGCACCAGCAAGAATAACTTTAAAGAACCTGCCTTCAAGTAGCTGCTGTTCTGGATAGAAACACGATTTGAGCTGCAAGCCTGCAATTAATAACAATTGGTGTACATACTAATTTATAGCCCCCTTATTCCGCCGCGCCCCCTCCGCCCTCCTCCGCCCCCCCCCATGCCATTATTCTATGCCCCGCCCCCTCCGACGATCGATCTGGTCTGGTGATTCACACGGAAGCGTCAGGTTTGCAAAGAAAGACCTTTGTTCTCTCGCAGAAACGCACGGGTATATCAGCCTAAGTTAGCTTCACTTTGTATCCCTTTTTATGGTATGCTAGATACTTATACATGTAGATCTCGTGGCCGGGATGGAGCGATCTACAGCATACAGTTTATTCTAAAAGCCGCCACAGAACTACAGCACCATACGCAGCACTGCAAAAGAAAAAAAAAGAAAAAAATAAAAAAATCTCTTTGTTATCGTCCCCACGGGACAATAATTCAATCACCTAATTAACAACATTTTTTTCACTTCGCATTAATGCATTTTTCTACGCCCCTGCGGTCATCAATGACCAGCATCAGATCCCGGTCACGGCCACTACCAGCTGCTTGCAACTTATCCGTGGCGTCAAATCCCGCGCTTGCATGCAAATCAGTATGGCGATCCGTGTTGTGAAGAGACTGGGTACGAGGTCTAGAAATCTGAGGGAGCGAAAACAGGGGTTAAATGCACTCCGCGTATTATAAAACTGAAAAAAAAATGGTTGCACCATACTTCGCAATCCTATGTTGCTTGATCCTGCTAAACGGTAAGCTTGCATGCTAGCTAGCAATTAGTTCGCAGTTATAACCCCTTGCATGGTCACGTTATTAATAATTAGGCCCAGCCGCCCAGGGGCCGGGGGCCCCTGTAGCCACGGAATTAAAGCAAAAGGGTTCGTTCATTTGTTGCTTGCATAATTTTTCTGGCTTAGCCGGAGCCGCAGCCCAGAGCCAGAAAAGCGCTTTTGTGAGGGCGGGAAACTACCTAAGTATGGCGGGTGGTCTGAATGTCTCCTTCAACGACAGCAATATCACCTCGTGTGGCCGCTTTAGTTACACGGATTGGGTAAAAGTCCTTCTCTACGCCGGTGAGCATACCTTAAAAAGCTAAATTATGTACACACGCCTCTCTGCATGCACGCACGTGAGCACAGATAGTTTGCCCGAGCTCACAGCGGAGAACATCTACACCATTGAAACAGACGACACAGATGTAGGTAAGCAATCATTTAAGTACCGTACATTTATGCATTATAGATACAGACGTATGTTAGAAGCTGAAAAATGAAGCACTTTGGGGAAACCAAGTCTGGGGACCCGAGTGATGGTTGTCGGGTCCCCAGACTAAGGGGAAACCGTTCCCCAAATTATAGAACGCCTTGAGAGCTCACTACAACAGGTCCTTTTTGCGAGGGGTTAAAATTTATAATATTTTTCTATGCACTCTTGTTCACATGATGATGAAACCGATATGTAGTTGTCTCATAATTGGTAGGCTATTTATGGACCAATAACTAGTTGGGAGGAGTTACAAGTTTACATGTAGATTAAGCAATGATGTAATAATCATGGTTATTGGCAGCAGTTATTAACCCATTCACTGTACTTGATGACAATTTTTTGTCCCAATATCGGTTTTGTAGTCTGGAGCTAATTGTGTCACATCGTATAGGAAATGAGAGCAACAGCTCAAGTGGGCGTGTACCTCCCATGAGCTCATCTGTAGCTTTGGGACACAACGTTACCCCCCCCCCCCCCACCCCCACCACCCCCCTGTTGTGATACAACTTCAACCAAGACATATAGCGTCTCTGGATAGGTCTTGTTGTTAGTTACATTCTGTGCGTCAGAGATTAATTCACACAACTCTACAGTTCAGAAAGTTATAATACCACACAAATTTGGCAGTAGGTTCCTGATGTGTCTGTTCTAGTGCATTTGCATAACTACTAAAACATTAGCCTTCCATCCTGACTATTTGCTGGTTGCTCACTAAAGTTCAATTGGTCCATCAACAATAATGACATAATGAGATGATGTACTATTGTGCCTACAGTGGCAGAGATTTACTGCTCCCACCCCCTATCCACCCCCTACCCACCCCCTGGTTTGCCCCTAATTTGACTAACCCACCCCCTGGTTTGCCCTTAATTTGACTAACCCACCCCTTGGTTTACACATGCCATGTCAAAATAAAGCTACATGGCATGCCATTTAATGGTGCAGAGGGAAGGCTTTTATTTTTGCCCACCCCCTATATTTATACATAAACTTTGTGGTAAATCCCTGAGTGGTACATCAGCAATAATGAGATAGTGTATTTTGCTAATCGTATTCACAGCACTTCAAATCCTATGCAGGGAGCACCAACGTACTCCCTCCTGACGTGTTGTGCTACCACATCAGCTTCCCAACCGCTCTTTGAATGATCGTCCAGAATAAAATATTATTTCCAAATGCAACCTCCACTAAAGTTCCTTTCTAAAACTGTCTTCCTGTTGCGAGGGTGTTCCATAGCTTTGACAATTTTCACTGCAATCTGATTCTCCACCACCTCTGTACTCTGTACATGGGTAATGAGAAAATGGTCAACCGATCACAATTACATGTCAGGGAGTACATTGGTGCTGCTTGTGTAGAATTTGATGTGCTGTGAATACAATTAACAAAATACACTTGAGAAAAAGGTCAACCGACCACACGGTTCTGTCTCTCCAAGTGTCACTTGCTCTGAACAAGAAACAACTAGTTGAGTGGACATGGCTCTCACCACACTGCAGCACTTGGAGTAGTAAAGATAAGGTCGGCAAGATCTCCTGTGAGCGTTCCCTGTTTTCGCTTGGTCACTGGCTTTGAAAGCCGTCATCTCCTTTTGAATATAACCAATGTTAGATAGTCACTGAAGCAACTCAAAGGACTATAATATGGGCCATTTTATATTGCTTGAAAATTTTTTTACAAACATTAACAAAAATAGTGGGGGGTTGCCGTGAGTGCAGGGTTAACACTTTGAACAGTTGCAGTACAACGAGGAAATGCTGCTTCTGTTGTGGGCTCTGTGGGCCAGCATGCAGTGGAAGACTGCTATAATTTCTTTATAAACAATGTTCTTTGTCAGTACTAGCATACTGGTGTGTAGTTCATCTAGACTCATTTATAGGTGGCTATAGTTCTATCTGATGCCCACCTGTTTTCTCACAGTACTGTACTTGGACAGCTCCCTGGACAATAATACGCAGTATTCTGTCACTGTGTATGGCAACTATGATACATGGATCGATGTGGTCTCACCTGAGGATCAGGGGTATGTGGTGTGTGTTGATGTGTTCTCACCTGAGGATCAGGGGTATGTGGTGTGTGTTGATGTGTTCTCACCTGAGGATCAGGGGTATGTGGTGTGTGTTGATGTGGTCTCACCTGAGGATCCAAGGGTATGTGGTGTGTGTTGATGTGGTCTCACCTGAGGATCAGGGGTATGTGGTGTGTGTTGATGTGTTCTCACCTGAGGATCAGGGGTATGTGGTGTGTGTTGATGTGATCTCACCTGAGGATCAGGGGTATGTGGTGTGTGTTGATGTGATTTCACCTGAGGATCAGGGGTATGTGGTGTGTGTTGATGTGATTTCACCTGAGGATCAGGGGTATGTGGTGTGTGTTGATGTGTTCTCACCTGAGGATCAGGGGTATGTGGTGTGTGTTGATGTGATCTCACCTGAGGATCAGGGGTATGTGGTGTGTGTTGATGTGTTCTCACCTGAGGATCAGGGGTATGTGGTGTGTGTTGATGTGATTTCACCTGAGGATCAGGGGTGTTGATGTGATTTCACTTGAGGATCAGGGGTATGTGGTGTGTGTTGATGTGTTCTCACCTGAGGATCAGGGGTATGTGGTGTGTGTTGATGTGATCTCACCTGAGGATCAGGGGTATGTGGTGTGTGTTGATGTGTTCTCACCTGAGGATCAGGGGTATGTGGTGTGTGTTGATGTGATTTCACCTGAGGATCAGGGGTATGTGGTGTGTGTTGATGTGTTCTCACCTGAGGATCAGGGGTATGTGGTGTGTGTTGATGTGATCTCACCTGAGGATCAGGGGTATGTGGTGTGTGTTGATGTGTTCTCACCTGAGGATCAGGGGTATGTGGTGTGTGTTGATGTGATTTCACCTGAGGATCAGGGGTATGTGGTGTGTGTTGATGTGTTCTCACCTGAGGATCAGGGGTATGTGGTGTGTGTTGATGTGATCTCACCTGAGGATCAGGGGTATGTGGTGTGTGTTGATGTGTTCTCACCTGAGGATCAGGGGTATGTGGTGTGTGTTGATGTGGTCTCACCTGAGGATCAGGGGTATGTGGTGGGTGTTGACGTGACCCCATGTGCCATGTATGATAGGCATGCCTGAGTGTAGAATATGTGACTGTCGTGTGCTCCTGGTATGACCACACCCTCCTCAGGCTACCCACCCTGGGAATGGACCAGGCACTGTTCATTGTGGTCAACAACTATTCACACCCAGTGGAGTACTCTTCTGTGTCCAGTGCTTGCTACAAGGTGTGAGTGTGTATGTGTGTGTATGTGACAATACACTTTACACACACATTACACATACTCCATACACACCACTACACACATTCCACTACACATACTCCACTACACACACTCCACTGCACATACTACTCTACACACAACACACTCCACTCTACACACACTCACTTTACACACAGTGCCTTCCTAGCAACAATGTCACCATCAGACCAGGGGCTATTCAGCCCATAGTGGTGTGCTCCAGATATCCTCTTAGCTATTCTCTGAGCTTTCTTAATGGCACAGTTGTCTGGTAAGGTCTATGGTTAGTGGGGCTGGTTAGTGGGCTGGTTAGTGGGGCTGGCTAGTGGGGCAGCCTATTATCAGTTTAGTTAGCTACTGTCAGACTAGCAGCTGGTGACCACTCTTTGGTCCACAGCACCATGCTCCATCATTTTGCTGAGGGAGAGGTCACAAATGTGACCGTGGGGAACACAGGGACCTGCTCCTCCCTCATGGTGACCAACGGGGACCCCCATCGTGCATTCCTACGTGAGTTTGTTAAAGGTCACATTAACATCGCCCCTACATGCGCCTGTTAGTGCTAACATCGCCCCTACATGCGGCTGTTAGTGCTAACATCACCCCTATATGTGGCTGTTAGTGTTAACATCACACCTACATGTGCCTGTTAGTGTTAACATCACCCCTACATGTGCCTGTTAGTGTTAACATCACCCCTACATGTATATGTGGCTGTTAGTGTTAACATCGCCCCCCTACATGTGCCTGTTAGTGTTAACATCACCCCTACATGTGGCTGTTGGTGTTAACATCGCCCCCCTACATGTGGCTGTTAGTGTTAACATCACCCCTATATGTGGCTGTTAGTGTTAACATCACCCCTATATGTGATTTTTCTCCCCCTTTCCACCTCCTCTCCCCCTCCCTCTCCCCCTCCCTCTCCTCCTCTTCACCCTCCCTCTTCTGTTCCAGCAATTGCTTATGCTGCAGCTGCTCTTATAGGAGCTGCTGTTCTATGGCTTCTAGGCTACTTTGTATATGTGTAAGTGTGCGTGTGCAGGTGTGTGTGTGTGTGTGTGTGTGTGTGTGTGTGTGTGTGTGTGTGTGTATGTATGTGTATGTATGTGTATGTATGTATGTATGTATGTATGTGTATGTATGTGTGTGTATGTATGTGTGTATGTACGTACATACAGTGTATGTATGTATGATGTATGTATGTATGTATGTATGTGTGTATGTATGTATGTATGTATGTATGTATGTATGTATGTATGTATGTACATGTATGTATGTAACGTGCACAGTGTGAAGAGCCACTGCTGGTTAATACAGTACTCTCTCATCATATCCGTAGGAAGTTTGGCCATCTCTTGAGGTCTCGTGACAACGTAAGAAACGGGCCTGGGAACTGTCATTAGACCATAGGTCTGGGATCTGTTGCTACTCCATTGGCCTGGGGACCATCATTACTCTATAAGGCCTGGGAACTTGAGGAGGTTGTACGTCATACCCTTGTATACATGGGATTAGTCCCTCTTGGACACAGTCCCTATATGGACTTTTGGCCTAATCTTATACCTGTATCACAGAAATCACTGTCACTGTCACACTCAACATTCACACACACACATGCACACACACATACACACGTGTACACATGCACACACACATACACACGTGTACACATGCACACACACATACACACGTGTACACATGCACACACACATACACACGTGTACACATGCACACACACATACACACGTGTACACATGCACACACATACACACGTGTACACATGCACACACACATGCATACAGAACCCTAGTCTGTTGGTTGTTGAAACTGCCAAAAACAGTGCTACTAATGAGACCTTGTCCTTGCTAAGCAAGAAAGCTGACCATGCCAGCAGCATCAGTGTCAACAATGATACTACCGTAAGGAGAAGGAATAAAGCTGTTGTTAGGGAGTGTGGTGCGGGAGGGCACCAGATGGAGTATATGGATAAAGTATGGTCCATTATTAATATTAATTTGTCCCATTATTATTTACTGCATTATTAACCTTGTACTATTAATATGTTTAGGTCACTCGAAGCAGTGCCACACCCCCTGTAGCCAAGAAGAAACCAAGGCTGCAGTCTTTGGATGCTTTCAGAGGGTAGGGGAGGGGTACCAGAGGGGTTGGGGGTACCAGAGGGGGTGGGGGCACCAGAGGGATGGGTGTTGGGGGTAACAGAGGGATAGGTACTGGGGGGGGGGGGGGGGGAAGAGTTACCAGCTCTAGGGTGTGTACTAGACTGGTGGAGGTAATATGCATGTGTGGTTCAGTTAGCTTCTCATTTTGTAATGTGTCACTAACCGCGCGCGAAGAATTGTAGCAAATTATGTTAATAACTGATGAAATCAATGATGCTTCACTGCATTAGGACAAACCATTTTAGTCTGTACATGCTTGGCTAGGGATACTGCACCTCCGAGTATTCCCTGAGATGTGCATTATTTGGGATTGTCTATCCATGCTACGTTCTCCCCCTGGGGAGCAAGATCCCTAGGGGGAGCAAGCACATGCAGCACAGATCACTAGGGATCTTGCTCCCCCTAGGGATCTAGAACAAATGCCACACTAACCTTTCCCCTTTGTACCACACAATGAACACTGTATTGATTCCAGGGTGAATGAATCTGTGTGTTTGGTACACACCACACCATCTTGCCTTTCCTCTCCTTATTGACTATCTGCGCAAGCATCACATTCCCCAGGGGTAACGTGTGTAACATAAAATGTGTGGAGCACTATCAGTTAAGTACAGGCGGATGTTGGGATCAGATAATGCCACATAGTGAAGGATTTGTTATATCTAGTGAGAGTAGGAGGCCAGCAAATCAAATGTGCGTTACCCTTGGGGAACGTTTGTTCCCCAAGGGTAACGTGTGATCATTTTAACATTAACTCCTCACCTCCTCACCATTAACTCCTGGCTCTCCTCACCATTAACTCCTGGCTCTCCTCACCATCAACTCCTCACCTCCTCACCATTAACTCCTGGCTCTCCTCACCATTAACTCCTGGCTCTCCTCACCATACCAGGTTCTCCCTCACCATCATGATCTTCGTCAACTATGGAGGAGGGGGCTACTATTTCTTTGATCACAGCCTGTGGCATGGGCTGACTGTGGCTGACCTGGTGTTCCCGTGGTTCGTATGGATCATGGGTGTGTCCATGGTGTTCTCCTTCAAGGGGAGGTCAAAGGACACGTTCCTCTCCCAGCTGTACCAGGTGGTCAGACGCACCGTCATCCTTATTGGCCTCGGACTGTTTGCCAATAATGGTGAGCATCATTTAGGAGCATTTTCAGCACATCATTTAACATGTGCATGTATGTATGATGGTGCATGTTGACCATATATGGAGCTTTGATAAAGAAATGGAGGAGCTTCAGGTCAGCACAATCTGTTACCAAGGATACCATACTGCTGTGCAATTTGTGGAGCCGTTCGGGCCACTTGCCCTGACATCCGGGTATCACTATGGGGACGGCCAGGTATCACTATGGGGATGGCCGGGTATCACTATGGGGACGGCCGGGTATCACTATGGGGATGGCCAGGTATCACTATGGGGATGGCCAGGTATCACTATGGGGACAGCCGGGTATCACTATGGGGACAGCCGGGTATCACTATGGGGACAGCCGGGTATCACTATGGGGACAGCCGGGTATCACTATGGGGATGGCCAGGTATCACTATGGGGATGGCCAGGTATCACTATGGGGACGGCCAGGTATCACTATGGGGATGGCCAGGTATCACTATGGGGACGGACGGGTATCACAATGGGGACAGCCGGGTATCACTATGGGGATGGCGCTTGAGCGCCATCCATTTTCAGGGCTAGTTGATTCGGCAGTATTTATTACATATGATTATGTAATGTTATTGGGGGATTCCCCTGGGAAGCCATTAAACCAACCACATACCATATAGCACAAAACAGTGGAGGGTAAAAAATTTGGCGAATTCGTGTATGAGCAATATTGGTGTGAAAAAGTGAAGCAAATTTTTTTTTGCCTATTATTGTACTGCAAAGGGGTCTAATTTGGTTGGGTAAAATTAGCAAAAATTTGCCAAGTTTCCCCCGCCACTACTTTGTGCTATACGGTAGTATGAAAGCCAAATATGTACTGCTTACTATCAAAAACATGATGAAACCTTTGAATAGCGATAAGACGCAAGCATGGGTACCCGAATGTTATAGGTAAATTACAGTACAATACACTCACATATGTACTGCAGTAATATGTGACTGTGATGTGTGCACCTGTACACTGTGGTGTGTGCACCTGTACACTGTGGTGTGTGCACAGGTCTGTACACTGTGGTGTGTGCACCTATACACTGTGGTGTGTGCACCTATACACTGTGGTCTTGCTTACCTCTTATCAGGACAGAATGTGTATACTTGGAGAATACCAGGTGTTCTGCAGAGGTTTGGGGCCACCTACTTTGTTTGTGCTCTGACAGAACTACTTACGTCCTACCTCTATCAGGTGGATAAAGTGGGTTGGCCTCTGGTTCCATTTGGTTTTGATCTCCCTTCTGTCTTCCCCCTCATTCTTCCCTCACTTTCTTTCCCCACTTTCTTTTTCCTTCCCTCTCCTCTCCTCTCCCTCTCTCCTTCCCTCTCTCCTTCCCTCTCTCCTTCCCTCTCCTTCCCCCTTTCCTTCCTTCTCTCCTTCCCTCTCTCCCTCACTCCACCATTCACAGCCCTTCAAGCCCCGACATAAATATCTGGCATTCTTTCATGACCTGACCAACAACTGGGTCCAGTGGATAATCATGGTCACCTTCACCTTTCTCTGGTTAATGCTCACCTTCCTCCTCCCTCTGGACAATGGCTGCCCAACGCAAGTTTCCCATTGCTAATGTAATGTGTCTGGGACCCCTCCCCCCCTTCCCTCCAGGGGATATCTTGGCCCCGGGGGGATATCAGAAGGAGGGAAGTACAAAGATTGCACGGGAGGGGCAGCTGCTAAGATAGATAACTGGATCTTGGGCCAGAACCATATCTACCCATATCCTACCCCTAGGGTATGTGTAAGTGATAAGGTAGCAAAGACACTGACCTACCTCCCCCTTCTTCCTTCCTCCCCGCATTTTCCCCTTGTCTTCCCCCCTCTCTTCCCCCTCTCTATTCCCCCCTCTCTTCCCCCCTCTCTTCCCCTCTCTTCCCCCCTCTCTTCCCCCTCTCTTCCCCCTCTCTTCCCCCCTCTCGCCCCCCTCTCTTCCCCCCTCTCGCCCCCCTCTCTTCCCCCCTCTCTTCCCCCCTCTCTTCCTCTCTCTCTTCCTCCTCATCTCTCCTTTCTCTCTTCCCCCCTCTCTTCCTCTCTCTCTTCCTCCTCATCTCTCCTTTCTCTGTATCTCCACCCCTCCCCCCCTCTCTTCCTCCTCCCCTCCCCCCCTCTCTTCCTCCTCCCCATTCCTCCCTCTTTCCATCAGGCCATGTACAACACCGGTCCCTATGACCCAGAGGGAATATTGGGAACTCTTACCTCCATTGTGCTGTGTTTCCTTGGTGTCCAGTGTGGGCGTGTGCTCACCAGTTACCAGTCCCACTTGGAGAGGATTGGACGGTTCCTGTTCTGGGGAGTCCTTCTGGTTAGTTGAAATGCACATCAGTGTGGGTGTGTGGGTGTGTGTGTGTGTGTGTGTGTTGTGGGTGTGTGTGTGTGTGTGTGTGTGTGTGTGTCTGTGTGTGTGTTCTAATGAGTATGTGTAGTGCAGCAGCAGAAATAATGTAAGCAGTCCATGACAACACAGAGTGTCCCCACAATGAGAGGAATGCATCTAGGAGGCAAAGCATTGCCTGAGTTTGCTGCAACAGTTGAGGATCACTAGTGTAGAGTTTATTTCCAAGCATCGGATTTTATCACAAATGGAATAAGTGACCGCTTCTATCAAACTTGACTATGCTATGTATGGTGTGTGTATGTGTGTGCATGTGTGTGTGTGCATGTGTGTGTGTGCATGTGTGCATGTGTGTGTGTGTGCATGTGTGTGTGTGTGCATGTGTGTGTGTGTGTGTGCATGTGTGTGTGTGTGTGTGTCTGTGAAGAGCTGCTCTTATATGTGCTGTGAATGGCAAAGACGCTGATCCAATGCTTGCTTAATGTTAAATCGATGGACCGTCTAGCGTAGACGAAATTGGTCTAAATCATCTACATGTAGACGCTATTTCAGAGCAATTTATATCCTCCAAAAAACATTCATTTTCTTACTGAGCTATCTAAACAGGTTACACAACACATGGGTAGGTAGCATTTTTAAGTTTATTACAATAAATGATATTCAAAGTACACAATCGTCTACGCGTAGACGGCGATTTAACATTAAAGAACTTCGTTGAATTTTTTTAAAGATGACTTTCCAGTTGAGAGACCCAACTACAGTGGAGACGAGCACCTGTCTTCGGTGATGCTTAAGTGGTCTCGGACCTTATGAGAGGAAGTATTGAAGCTTGTTGTAAGTTCCTGGAACTATTGCCATAAACCACACGCAGGAGGGACTTGACGTTGTACCTGCAGCATGACGTGAAAACCATCGCTAACAGTTTTGTACACCCTGAAGAGAACAGACAAACAATATTATATTCAAGTAGTTGACTGTAGCTAGATAATCGGCATGCATATTCCGCTACAATAATACATGTATATGTTGATGTGCCACGCCCACTCATCATATACCCCTCCTCCTCCCCCCTTATAAAACACCTTCAGCTGCCTTTGAACAGTGTGTGTGGGCAACAGCCATTGTGAGTGGTGTGTGTATATACATGTGCACCTCCCCTCCCCCCTCCCACTCCCAAGTACTTAAGTTTTGTGACAGGTGCAAAAGCCTTTAGGTGTGGTGTTATGCTTGAAGTTTCCGTGGTTACCAGCTTATATGCTCCACCCACCCCAGGGAGGTATAGCCGCAGGGCTGTGCGGGTGCCAACAAAACGAAGGTGTGATCCCTGTCAACAAGAACCTGTGGTAAGGAGGGACTGGGGACTAGCTAAGGGAGGGACTGAGGACTAAGTAAGGGAGAAACTGGGGACTAGCTAAGGGAGGGACTGGGAACTAGCTAAGAAAAGGACTGGGGACTAGCTAAGGGAGGGACTGGGGACTAGCTAAGGGAGGGACTGGAAGGGAGGGGTTGTGGACTAGCTATGGAGTAAAAAGTTTTAGGACTAAGGTAGGGGCTGGGAACTAGGTCTGGGGGGAGGGGGAAGAGGGACCAAATGGAACTTGCAATTGCCACCTTGCACCCCTCCATCAAACCACACCCCCAGGTCACTGTCCTTCATACTGCTGATGGCTTCCTTTGGTTTCATCTTGTTCACTGTCTTCTACACACTCTGTGATGTTGTCTACGTGTGGAACGGCTCTCCATTCAGATTTCCTGGTATGTGCCAAGTACACATACCAGTACACACATGTGGTGAACATATCTGATACATACCTGATAGGTACATGCATGTGGTGAACATATCTGATACATACCTGATAGAAACATGCAAGTGGTGAACTTATCTGGATACATATCTGATAGATATAGTGCTATACAATTTTATCTCCCATCTCCTGATGTGATCTCCTCCCCAGGTCCTACTTAACTATTCCCTCCTCCCCAGGCATGAACTCCATTCTCGTGTACATGTGCAGTGAAATCTTTGAAGGCTTCTTCCCCTTCTCGTGGACACAGCAGGGGAATTCCCACCTCAACCTGCTCTCAGCCAACTTGGTAGCTGTGTCGGTGTGGGTCCTGCTTTCCTACTACTGGTACAAAATTGGCTTCTTTGTCAAGATATAGAGGGACATAGTCAACAAGACACACACACACACACAAACAGGATTCTCGACATAACTGCTTGTGCTGGACACGTGATCTATTATCCATGTTTTCTATTATTGATTTTTGTAATACAACTTTCATCTAATTAACATGGCTTCTCATATATTTTTGTACTGCTCCTTCCTCATGCTAAACGGTAAGCTAGCATCTCTACGTACCTACGCGCACAGCAGCGTCTAAAGTGGGCGGTTTGCGGAAGCTGCGTCGTCTCCACTCGTATGCAGGTTTCGCTGGAACACAAAGCCAGACGAACACCGCTACCGTCACCGTGGGCAACTTTATGAACGACATTCTGAACGTATCGTTTAACGGAAGTGACGCCACTCAGTGCAGCGGCTTCAGTTACACGGAACCCCTGGAGGTATCCCTGCTTGACAATATCGCTGGTACGTAGAACGATTCAAGTATATATGCTGTTCTCGACCGTACCTCCTTTCCACACACGCACCAATACCCTCCAGGGGCTACAAGTCCGTTTATTGTGGAAGAGAATCTGTACACGGTGGTGTGCAATAACAGAGTTCGCGTGGGTGGGTAAAATCTCTTTGTTTGTAATTATGAATTTCAACCAATAACTACATATTAACTACAATATATCCCCCCCCCTTCCCCCCCCCCCCCCCCCCCCCCCCCCCCCCCCCCATTCTGTAGTCCTATACTTGAACAGCTCTGCTGACAATAATACAGAGTACACCATCAGTTTCTATGGCAATTATTCCTTTTGGATTAATGTAACCTCGCCTGGGCAGCAATGGTATGTACATGCATACATACATTACGTTATTATAACATCTCTTATGTGATGGTGATGGTGGTAGTGTGTGTGTGTGTGTGTGTGTACTTGGCTATGTCACTGACTACACTCAATGTGGTATGACCACATGTGATCATGTGACTGTCATGTGCTCCTGGTATGACCACACCCTCCTCAGGCTACCCACCCTGGGAATGGACCAGGCACTGTTCATTGTGGTCAACAACTATTCATACCCAGTGGAGTACTCTTCTGTGTCCAGTGCTTGCTACAAGGTGCACAGGGCAGGGGGTGGGGCATTGGTGCACAGGGGGCAGGGGGTGGGGCATTGGTGCACAGGGTAGGGGGTGGGGCATTGGTGCACAGGGTAGGGGGTGGGGCATTGGTGCACAGGGTAGGGGGTGAGGCATAGGTACACAGGGGGTAGGGGGTGGGGCATTGGTGCACAGAGCAAGGGAGTGGATAGATGCAATCTAATCTTTGTAATACACCTGGGGCATGTTCAGTATGAAATGTTAGTACATGTATACTCACACTACTCTACACATAACACACTCCACTCTACACACTCCACTCTACACACACTCACTTTACACACAGTGCCTTCCTAGCAACAATGTCACCATCAGACCAGGGGCTATCCAGCCCATAGTCGTGGACTCCAACTATCCTCTCAGCTATTCTCTGAGCTTTCCAAATGGCACAGTTGTCTGGTAAGGTCTTGATTGTTTATTCATGGTAATATTGCCTAGCAACCACCAATCCTATTCACTGTCATGTATGTGGGTATAGATGGTACCTTTGGGGGAGAAGAAATCATGATCTCATATGGTGATGTAGAGCTTTTAGAAAGGTTACAAAGTTATAAGATACATGTATGAGCAGCTGTACATATAAGGTATGGGGAAGGAGGTATGAGCAGCTGTACATATAAGGTATGGGGAAGGAGGTATGAGCAGCTGTACATATAAGGTATGGGGAAGGAGGTATGAGCAGCTGTACATATAAGGTATGGGGAAGGATGCAAGCAAATCCCCACCATGCAAGCCTTAGTCTAGTACCCAGGCCCTTCACACCAGCCATGGTTTGTAGTTGACCACACCCTCCAGTCCCCCAGGGTCCTACCCCTTTGTGGAAGGGGAGATAGTGACTGTGACTGTGAGGAACACGGGAGGGTGCACTGAACTGAACATTGATAAGAACGCCACCTTATTGCATACATTATTGCGTAAGTTTATGTCCAGATGTGTCTCGACTACTGAATAGGGTGGTAGAGCACATATCTACAGAGCAGCTTGGCAAGTTGTACCATATTGCTAAAAGGTTTTGACCCTACCTTTCTCCCTTTCCCTCCTCCCCTTCCCCCTCCCCCCTACTTTGTTTCATCCTCCACAGCAATTGTCTATGCTGCGACAGCTCTTATCGGGTCTGCTATTGTGTGGTCTCTTGGCTACTATGTGTACATGTGAGCATGCATGTGATCACTACCGTGCGAACATGTGATATGCATGTGATCGCTACTGTGCGCACATGTGATATGTATGTGATTACACTGTGTGCACATGTGAACACGGAGCTACTATGCCACCACCCCTTCCTCCTTCCCTCCTCCTCCTCCCACCTCCTCCCCTCCCCCTCCTCCCACCTCCTCCCCTCCCTCTCCTCCCACCTCCTCCCCTCCTCCCCTCCTCCCCTCCTCCCCTCCCCCTCCTCCCCTCCCCCTCCTCCCCTCCCCCTCCTCCCCTCCCCCTCCTCCCCTCCCCCTCCTCCCACCTCCTCCCCTCCCCATCCTCCCACCTCCTCCCCTCCCCCTCCTCCCACCTCCCCTCCCCTAGATTATGGATCCACCCCAATAAGCACTGCCTCCATCTTGGCTCACTGGAGAGGATCATTGCCAAGGTGTGTCATGTCTGGGGATGGCATCATTACCCTAGGCAACAACTGTCTGGTAACCCTAGGCAACCTTTGTCCAGTGGTCATGGAAGGGTGGGGGAGGTAGCTACATGTAGGTGGTGTGGGGGTGTTGGGAGCCAGCTAGGTGGCATTGTAGGCTAGATATGATGTAATTATGATGTAATTGACTTGGACAAACACGAATACACACGCATAGGACCTGGGTGACCCAAAGGAGACATCATCGCTGGTGACAAGGGACATTGAGAGCAGCATCAGTGTCAACCATGTGAGGAGAGCTAATGGGAGAGGTTACCATAGTTACCATAGTTACCATGGTAGATGGATGTGTGTGTTGCATATGCACCACTGACCCCGCCCACTTCAGGGTGGCACCTCCCCCTCCCCTGGATGCAGAGGGAGCAGGAAGAAGCCTAAAGGTTCTAACAGGCTGCTGTCGTTGGACGCCTTCAGAGGGTAAATGGTAATGGGAACCGGGCTGTGATGGGATGGGGACAGGGCAGTGATGGGATGGGGATGAGGCAGTGAGTAATGATGGGAGATATTTGATATGGTCCAGCTGTGGTAAGTAATACCATCCTCCCCTTCATCCAACACCCTCTTACCTAACTTACTCCTCCCACCAAACACTCACCCCTTCCACCTAATGCCCCCACTTAACACCCTCCCTCACCACTCTCACCTGACACCTCACCACTCTCACCTGACACCTCACCACTCTCACCTGACACCTCACCACTCTCACCTGACACCTCACCACTCTCACCTGACACCTCACCACTCTCACCTGACACCTCACTCACCGCTCCCATAGCCAGGAAGTCTGGCGTGAAGGATCAAATAATAGGACTGCAGGACTTCTGAAAGCAGGGTGGGGGAGGGGGGGAGATCCCCCTCGCATTTAGCCAAATATGAAAGTGGGGGGAAGGAGGAGGGAGGGGGGTCCCTCGTGATTGACCAAATACAAGTACGCAGGGCAGAGGGTCACCATTGAAGGGCAGAGGGGCCACCATTGAAGGGCAGAGGGGCCACCATTGAAGGGCAGAGGGGCCACCATTGAAGGGCAGAGGGCCACCATTGAAGGGCAGAGGGGCCACCATTGAAGGGCAGAGGGCCACCATTGAAGGGCAGAGGGGCCACCACTGAAGGGCAGAGGGCCACCATTGAAGGACAGAGGGCCACTATTGAAGGGCAGGGGGGCACCATTGCTCAATGATAAAAGCGGGGGTGCTGTCAGCTTCGGGCCTGATGCAAAGTTTCTTTATAGTACGATAACTGGAGGGGGCAGAACTTGTGCATCAAATGGGAGGGGGGAGGGGGGGAGATCGACCAATTCCCCCCCCCCCCCCCCCCCCCCCCCCCCATCCTGGCTACGGGCCTGCGCCTAACACCCCTTCCTACCATACCAGGTTCTCCCTTACCATCGTGCTGTTTGTCAACTATGGAGGAGGGGGCTACTATTTCTTTGATCACAGCCTGTGGCATGGGCTGACTGTGGCTGACCTGGTGTTCCCGTGGTTCGTATGGATCATGGGTGTGTCCCTAGTGTTCTCCTTCAAGGGGAGGTCAAAGGACACGTTCCTCTCCCAGCTGTACCAGGTGGTCAGACGCACCATCATCCTTATTGGCCTCGGACTGTTTGTTAATAATGGTGAGCGTCATTTAGGACATCATTATTTATTAATAATCATGCATAACTATAATGAACTTTTTATATCTATAAATTATTCTAATGTAAATCTATGTGTTCTTGGTTATACATGTACACGTGTCCACTGACATACATACATACATACATACATACATACATACATACATACATACATACATACATACATACATACATACATACATACATACATACATACATACATACATACATACATACATACATACATACATACATACATACATACATACATACATACATACATACATACATACACACACACGCATACATACATACATACATACATACATACATACATACATACATACATACACACACACATGCATACATACATACATACATACATACATACATACATACACACACACATGCATACATACATACATACATACATACATACATACATACACACACACATGCATACATACATACATACATACATACATACATACACACATACATACATACATACATACATACATACATACATACACACACACACATGCATACATACATACATACATACATACATACATACATACACACATACATACATACATACATACATACATACACACACATACATACATACATACATACATACATACATACATACATACATACATGTACATACATACATACATACATACATACATACATACATACATACATACATACATACATACACACACATACATACATACATACATACATACATACATACATACATACATACATACATACATACATATACATACATACATACATACATACATACATACATACATACATACATACATACATACATACATACATACATACATACATACATACATACATACATACATACATACATACATACATACATACATACATACATACATACATATACATGCATACACTCACACACACATACACACACACACAGGATTCCACTTGGATACTTGGAGAATACCAGGTGTTCTGCAGAGGTTTGGGGCCACCTACTTTGTTTGTGCTCTGACAGAACTACTTACGTCCTACCTCTATCAGGTGGAAATGGTGGGTTATCTCTCATCCCCAGTCCCCGCCTCTCATCCCCAGTCCTACCTCTCATCCCCAGTCCCCCACCTCTCATCCCCAGTCTCTTGTACTTGGTATGGCAGGTTTGAAGATTTGTATATCAAAAGAATTCTTTACTTCCAACAATGATAAAACCTCCCCTTTCTTTTGGTATGAGCCATTTGTGCTCCTTAGGAGTAGGATAAGTTAAAGATGGAGGTTACATCACCTCCTGCATCCTGTGTGCATGGGAGGTGTGCAAACTGTCCATCTGAGGCATTAGTCTTCACATGTGAAATATTCCTCTCTCCCTTTTTCTTCCCTATCTCCTTCCCTCCCTCCTTTCCCCTCTCCTTCCCCCTCACTTCCCCCTCTCTTCCTCTTCTCCTTCCCTCTTTCCTCTCTCTCCTTCCCCCTCACTTCCCCCTCTCTTCCTCTTCTCCTTCCCTCTTTCCTCTCTCTCCTTCCCTCTCTCCCTCACTCCACCATTCACAGCCCTTCAAGCCCTGCAGACACAAATATCTGGCATTCTTTCATGACCTGACCAACAACTGGGTCCAGTGGATAATCATGGTCACCTTCACCTTTCTCTGGTTAATGCTCACCTTCCTCCTCCCTCTGGACAATGGCTGCCCAACGTATGTCACCTTAGCAGACTGTCAGGATGTGTAGAAGGGTACCCACTTGATTTTGTGACCACACACACCAAACACCTATACCTGATTGTTGGCTGACCGAGTATCAGCTGACCATTAACCCTGAGTATTGGCTGAACTTTAACCCTGAGTATTGGCTGAACTTTAACTCTGAGTATTAGCTGAACTTTAACCCTGAGTATTGGCTGAACTTTAACTCTGAGTATTGGCTGACCATTAACCCTGAGTATTGGCTGAACTTTAACCCTGAGTATTGGCTGAACTTTAACCCTGAGTATTGGCTGAACTTTAACCCTGAGTATTGGCTGAATGTTACCCCCTAGCCATAACTTGTCCTAAGCACACAGTGAAATGATTGGCAGCGTGGTGCACAATGTGTTTTTAAACTTCTCTCATTATCCAGTAAAGTCACTTAGTTGCCTCAAGTTAGCTTTGGCTACATAGGAGGACATTAGCATGGCACAGAGACCTAACACTTTTAAAGCCTTTAACGATGTAGCTGTTGCTTGATAAACATTTCACTCCCCCCCCCCCCCCTCCCCCCTTTCCCTCCAGGGGATATCTTGGCCCCGGGGGAATATCAGAAGGAGGGAAGTACTTCAACTGCACAGGAGGGGCAGCTGCTAAGATAGACAACTGGATCTTGGGCCAGAAGCATATTTATAAACACCCTACTTCACAGGTGGGCCTATGGGGGTTAGAGTCGTGTATAAGGGTTGTGGGTACAGGGACTGAGTATACAGGCTTAGTTTACACTTCCCCCCCTCTCATCTACTTTTCCTTTCTCTTAACTTACCAGGCCATGTACAACACCGGTCCCTATGACCCAGAGGGAATATTGGGAACTCTTACCTCCATTGTGCTGTGTTTCCTTGGTGTCCAGTGTGGGCGTGTGCTCACCAGTTACCAGTCCCACTTGGAGAGGATTGGACGGTTCCTGTTCTGGGGAGTCCTTCTGGTTAGTTGAAATGCACATCAATGTGTGTGTGTGTGTGTGTGTGTGTGTGTGTGTGTGTGTGTGTGTGTGTGTGTGTGTGTGTGTGTGTGTGTGTGTGTGTGTGTGTGTGTGTGTGTGTGTGTGTGTGTGTGTGTGTGTGTGTGTGTGTGTGTGTCCTGGTTAGTTCAACATTACATCATCATCACTGGCTCTTCTTTATTTTTAGTAATTATTAAAACATTAATGTATTAAATGTGCACCAGTTTATTCTTTCTGGAGAGAGTAACTATAGTAGTATCAATAAACAGTCTGATGCTCATGTGATCAAATTGCAGGGCGCCATAGCAACAGGACTATGTGAAGGTGAACAGTATGAAGGCATAATTCCTATCAACAAGAACCTTTGGTGAGTCCAGTGTGTGCATGCGAATAAAGGGGAAGGGGGATAACTGATGTATAGATGCAAACATTTGGACGTTCACTGTGACTAAAAATCATATAATTTGTATTGTATTTTGCACTGCGTATGCATGACTCAACAATATTATATACTACATACTAGACTATATGCTCCCCTTCCACCCCTCCATCAAACCACACCCCCAGGTCACTGTCCTTCATACTGCTGATGGCTTCCTTTGGTTTCATCTTGTTCACTGTCTTCTACACACTCTGTGATGTTGTCCACGTGTGGAACGGCTCTCCATTCAGATTTCCCGGTATGTGCCAAGTACACATGTGTGTACCTATCAGATATGTATCAGATATGTTCACCATATGCATGTACCTATCAGATATGTATCAGATATGAACATATCTGATACATACCTGGTACATGACTGGTAGATACATATACATGGATGCATTCACGCACCTTTGCACAGTGGTTAAATGTTTAGTGTTTCAGCTTTATTGGTAAGTTATTAAAATAATATACTGGTATCTTGATGATGATACATGTCATTGTAGCCTACACGTAGTAATTTTTTTTTTTTTTCCAAATTAAGATTTCAAAATTGGAGTGGAAACAAATTACAACATCCATGGCTGGTCATAGTGTAACAGTAATATGGCTGGTCATGGTATATAACAGTACATCCTTACAGCATGGCTGGGTCATGGTATAACAGTAATCCTTACAGCATGGCTGGTCATGGTATAACAAACACACATTTTACGTCAAAGGTGCCCATAACAGAGGTGGTGTGAATGAATCAAACTGGGGAGGAAGCTCTGTGCTCACATGAGTCACATCACAATTTTTAGCTTCCATATGTACTTTCCCCTGGATATTTGCTAACTTTTCTCCCTATCCTCCTCCTCATTCTCTTTCTGCTCCTTTTCACCTCATCCTCTTCCACCTCACTTCCTCCTCCTCCCTCTCCTCCCTCTTCCTTCTCCCTCCTCCTCCCTCTCCTCCCTCTTCCTTCTCCCTCCTCCTCCCTCTCTTCCCTCTTCCTTCTCCCTCCTCCTCCCTCTCCTCCCTCTTCCTTCTCCCTCCTCCCTCTCCTCCCTCTTCCTTCTCCCTCCTCCTCCCTCTCCTCCCTCTTCCTTCTCCCTCCTCCTCCCTCTCCTCCCTCTTCCTTCTCCCTCCTCCTCCTCCCTCTCCTCCCTCTCCTCCTCTTCCTCCTCCTCCTCCTCCTCCTCCCCCCAGGCATGAACTCTATCCTTGTGTACGTGTCCAGTGATATCTTTTATAACTACTTCCCTTTTGTGTGGGCTCAGCAGGGGAATTCCCACCTCAACCTGCTCTCAGCCAACTTGGTAGCTGTGTCGGTGTGGGTCCTGCTTTCCTACTACTGGTACAGAATTGGCTTCTTTGTCAAGATATAGACGATGTGTTTGTACCCCTCCTCCCTCCTCCCCCACACTAAATGTACATGTGCTTTAAATTTTTGGTTGTGCATGGCATGTGTACATATATATTTTTGAATTTGAGAAGAATTTTAAAATAGACACATTCAAAGGGGCCTTATGTACATGTAGGAAGTAAGTGGGTATACCAGTCAACCCAGTTCCCTTATACCAGTCAGCCCAGTTCCCTTATACCAGTCAGCCCAGTTCCCTTATACCAGTCAACCCAGTTCCCTTATACCAGTCAGCCCAGTTCCCTTATACCAGTCAACCCAGTTCCCTTATACCAGTCAGCCCAGTTCCCTTATACCAGTCAGCCCAGTTCCCTTATACCAGTCAGCCCAGTTTCCTTATACCAGTCAGCCCAGTTCTCTTATACCAGTCAGCCCAGTTTCCTTATACCAGTCAGCCCAGGGCCCTTATACCAGTCAGCCCAGGGCCCTTATACCAGTCAGCCCAGGACCCTTTCCTTACCGGCATTAGGGAAATGGGGGCATCAAAGCCTTGCTGGCCTCCAGCCTACAGTCATGTAATATTCTTGATGTGTTGGTCAGAGGTACAAGTTGTCTGATATTTGGTCATCTTCAGAGGTGTATGTTGTCTACATGTATTTGATTCTTTATAATTTCAGCAAAGACTTCCATTTTGGGAATTGCTCATCTAGTCTTCTCATACAACCTTTGTATAGACCTTATGTAATTAATTTTGATGGCCATTTTGAGTGGCAAAGATCCATAGGTCAAGAGTTGGCTGAAAAAGGTTTAGCTATCTGCAGAAAACGTCTATCTCCCAACCTTTTACAAACCGATTTTTTCAGCTGATTGCACACAACTCTTGACCATGCGGCATTGCACGCCCACAATTCAAAATGGCCGCCAAAATACAGTACACCTACCCCTATATCAACCTACCCTCATATCAACCTTGGGAAAAAATGCCCTATTCATAGCGATGTTAGGCTAGGGTTTTGTGTTTCTAGCGATCGCCTAAGCCAACCGCTAATGAATTTAATTCGTGATAGAATCCTTTCACAAAGTGAACTCTTAGCGGTGATCGCTAGGAACACAAAACCCTAGCCTAATATCACTATGAATATAGGGCATATTTGCCCATTATTTACTTTACCCTCATATCAACCCCCGTGGTATGCATGGGTTGATATGAGGGTAGGGGTACTGTATGGTGCCTCTGACGTCACGTGCATAAGTATCCTTATCAATATCTAGATGGCTCGCTGCAAGTATAATATAGTGCATCGCTTACTACAATTTACTGAATGTATAGATGCACGCATGCGCATTCATATCATCCACAGAGCCGGTCGAAGTATACATGTATATTAATTCAAAAGTAACAGAACGTGAAACATTTATACACATTCGAATGCGTGCAAATGGTAACACATGTAGATATATAGGACTGTATTATGTAATGCATGGCGCGGATATCCCGCAATAGAACCACGCATGCATGCATGCGGTTAAAGACGTATAGACGACGAAGCCGCTACATACACGCAAGTGGACGTCGCGTGTGGGTAGAGCAACATCCATGCACGTGGGGGGGCTATATAGCTCTGAAATACAGCTTAGAGCTCTTTATTATGGTCAAGTCCGAAGGTTTGTGACGCGGGAAAAGATATGCGGCTGGGAGAATTAAAGCACGAAACGTTACTAAGCGTAGCTATTGCGGCACTGTTTGTTGCCGCTAAAAGTAAGTTATTTCGCATCTCATAATGCAGGTGTACGTAAATCATATGCCCTCTCAGGCCACTACCACCCCCACGATCCGTACGCAGCGGACGACCCAAACAACGGCTATCCACACCACTTCTGCGACCTCAACGAGGACGAGTATGGAAGACCATACATGGGACCCTACGACCAGTACGTCCAAGGGTCCTCCCTCTTCCCGGTGATACCGCCTCCTCAGGACTACGACGGGAAGTTGTTGGAAGAGAAGCCACAAGAAGAGCGAACTCATGGGGAACCAGATAAGCGCCAAGCGCGGGATCTTTTCGCATGCATCACCGCAAACGAATGCGCAAGGAAAGGTACATATTATAGAGATCTTCATGGTCAAGCCCGTAGCCAGGAAGGGGTGCATGGGTGGGGGGAGGGGATTGGGGGGGATTCGGTCGATCCCTCCCCCCCCCCTGTTTGATCGTACTAAAACATTGCATCAGGCCCGTACCAGTAATTAGCAATTCGCGAGGTGACCCCCCCCCCCCCCCCCCCCTTTCAAAAGTCCCGCAGTCATATTAATCGATTCCCCCGCCAGACTTCCTAGCCACGGGCCTGTGATGGTAACAGGACGCGTGGGTGGGTTTTAATTGCGCTCCATGCATATTGGTGCTTGGTTTACTGCATGTGGATGGGGTTTCTCATCAGTCTATATATTTTAGTTTTCAGTCTGCCAGACCACAATAATATATATACGTCTATATGTCATTCTTAACATACCAAAACCGAGCATAAGCCCATAGTAAAAGAGCACCAATAGGGCAGATTAATTAGAGAATGAATGCTATTATATCACGCGATGATAGATCTATAGACAGCATCGATCGTTCGTATACGCCATGCATGCATTTCCCCTTTAACCTTTTGTTACGAGCGATACATGTCTTCCCGTTACAGCAGAAGCTTGCAACGGGACAGGAGGTACCCAGTACGACAGTTGTGGTCGAAGGTGCACGTGCAGTAACGGGGTACTCGTCAACTGCTGTCGAGTGAGAAAAGAGTGGCGATCTATGACGCAAGCGGAACGGTGTCTCTACACTAACACCCTCGTCACTGCTAGCACGCAACGGCCGTGGAAGAATTGTTACGATCGACTAATTCGACTTCACAGCGATCACTTCGATCATGGGATACACGGAGGTTCGTCGACATTCTTCCTACCGTGGCACCGCTGGTACATTTTGTCACTGGAGAACCTGCTGCGCCAGATCGACTGCAAAGTGACGGTGCCATACTGGGACTGGAGCCTCGAATCGCAGGTCTGGACGAACTCCATCGTCTGGAACGCGCAATGCGGACTCGGCGGAAACGGAAGGCCCGTCCGAACGGGACCTTTCCGCCCGTCGGTGTGGATGGCGCCAAACGGTAGACCGCTGACTAGAAGCTTTAATGGTGTGCTCCCTGACTGTGCCTCTGTGGCCATCGCACAGAGAATGGGCGTGCCACAGTTCGCTAGTTGGCACCGTTTCATCGCTAGCAACCTCCACAATAACTTTCACTGCAACATGGGCGGGGCTATGTGTACCGCCCAAGCGGCCAATGATCCCGTATTTTTCTTCCATCACGGCTTCCTTGACAAACTGTGGGCGGACTGGCAAAATCAAGGAACCGCTTTCAAAAATTTAGCTGTGTACACGGGGAATACGGATGATATGCCGGGAACATTCGGGACGACGCCAATGATGGTTTACGATTTACTTAGCCAGCCAGGGTGTGTGCAGATTTGCATACAGCAGTCAGACCGTCCCTGCTGCTCTAACACCACCTACACGCCCATATGTTACCGAGACATGAGTTCCCGGGACTATTCGCTGATAAAATTAGCGCGCCTCGTTCACAGACCATTCCCGAGGGTCAGCGAAACTTCCTTTGAACTCTTTAGCACATCATACGAAGATAGAGTCATCGCTAATCGATTTTCGGATCTTATGAGCGAAGGCGACAAACTCACGGAAGTGCTGTCTTCTTGTGGCTACAATACAAAAGTGGCGACTATTTACCAATCTGACAGTGGATACGTAAATTTTGACAGATACCTTTATCGCCCTGAGGCCTTGGACAAATATACGAAGGAAGCGGACTATCCGCCTCAATGCCTGCCGTATATTTATGGAAAATCAGAAAGGTAGTTATGCGCATGTGTATATACGGTATACATGTACATGTATAGGCGTTTCAATTAACTGATATAGTTTTCCTTTCCGTCTACTTATGCCGGTGCATTCATTGGCCAGGCCCGTATCAATCAGTAACACATTACAGGCTTATTTGCATGCATGGTGCGAGTGTATAGGCCGACCTGCATGCAATGGTGCGAGTGTATAGGCCGACCTGCATGCAATGGTGCGAGTGTATAGGACCTGCATGCAATGGTGCGAGTGTATAGGCCGACCTGCATGCAATGGTGCGAGTGTATAGGACCTGCATGCAATGGTGCGAGTGTATAGGCCGACCTGCATGCATGGTGCGAGTGCATAGGCCGACCTGCATGCAATGGTGCGAGTGTATAGGACCTGCATGCAATGGTGCGAGTGTATAGGCCGACCTGCATGCAATGGTGCGAGTGTATAGGCCGACCTGCATGCAATGGTGCGAGTGTATAGGCCGACCTGCATGCAATGGTGCGAGTGTATAGGCCGACCTGCATGCAATGGTGCGAGTGTATAGGACCTGCATGCAATGGTGCGAGTGTATAGGCCGACCTGCATGCATGGTGCGAGTGCATAGGCCGACCTGCATGCAATGGTGCGAGTGTATAGGACCTGCATGCAATGGTGCGAGTGTATAGGCCGACCTGCATGCAATGGTGCGAGTGTATAGGACCTGCATGCAATGGTGCGAGTGTATAGGCCGACCTGCATGCAATGGTGCGAGTGTATAGGACCTGCATGCAATGGTGCGAGTGTATAGGACCTGCATGCAATGGTGCGAGTGTATAGGCCGACCTGCATGCATGGTGCGAGTGCATAGGCCGACCTGCATGCAATGGTGCGAGTGTATAGGCCGACCTGCATGCAATGGTGCGAGTGTATAGGAACTGCATGCAATGGTGCGAGTGTATAGGACCTGCATGCAATGGTGCGAGTGTATAGGCCGACCTGCATGCATGGTGCGAGTGCATAGGCCGACCTGCATGCAATGGTGCGAGTGTATAGGACCTGCATGCAATGGTGCGAGTGTATAGGACCTGCATGCAATGGTGCGAGTGTATAGGCCGACCTGCATGCATGGTGCGAGTGCATATAGGCCGACCTGCATGCAATGGTGCGAGTGTATAGGACCTGCATGCATGCAATGGTGCGAGTGTATAGGCCGACCTGCATGCATGGTGCGAGTGCATAGGCCGACCTGCATGCAATGGTGCGAGTGTATAGGACCTGCATGCAATGGTGCGAGTGTATAGGCCGACCTGCATGCATGGTGCGAGTGCATAGGCCGACCTGCATGCAATGGTGCGAGTGTATAGGACCTGCATGCAATGGTGCGAGTGTATAGGCCGACCTGCATGCAATGGTGCGAGTGTATAGGCCGACCTGCATGCAATGGTGCGAGTGTATAGGCCGACCAGCATGCAATGGTGCGAGTGTATAGGCCGACCTGCATGCATGGTGCGAGTGCATAGGCCGACCTGCATGCAATGGTGCGAGTGTATAGGACCTGCATGCAATGGTGCGAGTGTATAGGACCTGCATGCAATGGTGCGAGTGTATAGGCCGACCTGCATGCAATGGTGCGAGTGTATAGGCCGACCTGCATGCAATGGTGCGAGTGTATAGGACCTGCATGCAATGGTGCGAGTGTATAGGACCTGCATGCAATGGTGCGAGTGTATAGGCCGACCTGCATGCAATGGTGCGAGTGTATAGGCCGACCTGCATGCAATGGTGCGAGTGTATAGGACCTGCATGCAATGGTGCGAGTGTATAGGACCTGCATGCAATGGTGCGAGTGTATAGGCCGACCTGCATGCAATGGTGCGAGTGTATAGGCCGACCTGCATGCAATGGTGCGAGTGTATAGGACCTGCATGCAATGGTGCGAGTGTATAGGCCGACCTGCATGCAATGGTGCGAGTGTATAGGACCTGCATGCAATGGTGCGAGTGTATAGGCCGACCTGCATGCAATGGCGCGAGTGTATAGGCCGACCTGCATGCAATGGTGCGAGTGTATAGGACCTGCATGCAATGGTGCGAGTGTATAGGCCGACCTGCATGCAATGGTGCGAGTGTATAGGACCTGCATGCAATGGTGCGAGTGTATAGGACCTGCATGCAATGGTGCGAGTGTATAGGCCGACCTGCATGCAATGGTGCGAGTGTATAGGACCTGCATGCAATGGTGCGAGTGTATAGGCCGACCTGCATGCAATGGTGCGAGTGTATAGGACCTGCATGCATGGTGCGAGTGTATAGGACATGCATGCAATGGTGCGAGTGTATAGGCCGACCTGCATGCATGGTGCGAGTGTATAGGACCTGTATGCAAGTAACTATAGTCGGTGTTCGACCATTTTATATAAAAAGTGCACGTGCATGCGCGGCGGCCACTATAGCTCCTTGAGCATATGAAAACTTTGTAAAGGTCTTGATGACAACAAAGAATACAAGAGTCCAATACTACACAATGTTTCTAGTCTAACCTGTCGCTACGTAACCAACGTTCTACATGTCACCACACGCATGCGCGTACGTTATACATTACATACACGTAACAAAGTGCAGAATTCAGCTTTGCTGCTTGACATTTTTCACAGGTAGTACAATGATGATTAACATCTCTGGTCATTCCTACCCAGTAAGCCTCTTCTTGAACACGAGCTAATGTTTTGTCAAACCCTTGATGGCCAGCCCCAGGAACGTCGTGACACATATGAAGAATGGTCTGAATGAGTGATTTTGGAACCACCAATACTTTCCTGGTGACATCTGCAGGTTGAGGAATATTACGATATAGAATACCGTTGATAACCTGCAGTTGAGACCAAAGCTGTGCAAAGCGTCTCAGGGGAAACTGTTTCCAAGCCTTTGTACATGGACGTGTTGTGGTTCTGGTAAGAGCATCAAGGACTGTTCTCAATGTGCTATCTTCATGTTGCCCAATTCGTATAACCTCTTCAGTAATGTCACCAGCCAAAATGCCAGTAGTAGCACAAAACTTGTCACCCATCTGTACCTCCTGCCTAGACAATGCATCAGCACAATTGTTAGTTGAACCTTTGCAGTACTTGATGGTAAAATTAAACTCCTGAAGTGCAAGTGCCCAACGACACAACAACCCCTCCATCTTTTGAGCTGACAACCACAACAGAGGATTATGGTCAGTGTACAGTGTAAAATGCCTACCCAGGAGATAGGTCAGTGTACAGTGTAAAATGCCTACCCAGGAGATAGTGGCGAAATTGTTTGGTGGCATACACAATTGCGAGACATTCACGCTGTATCACACTGTAGTTCTTTTCAGCTGGTGTTAAAGTCCGACTTGCAAAAGCTACCGGATGACCTTCTTGCTCTAACACTGCACCTAGTCCATAACCACTAGCATCTGTTGTCAACTGAAATTCCTTGTCAAAGGATGGGCATATGAGCACAGGTGCCTTTGTAAGGAGTTCTTTCAGCTGTCTGAACGCCTTTTCACACTGAGGTGTCCACTGAAATTCTGCATCCTTGTCCATCAGCCTCAACAATGGCTCCGCAATTGAAGAAAACCCGCGTATGTAACGGCGATAATAGGAAGCCAACCCATGAAACCGTCGAACATCTGATATGGTGGTTGGTTGAGGCCACTGTTGACAGGGGCGGATACAGGAAATTTGGAAGGGGGGGGTCCGACATGAATAATCAATAGGGGGAGGGTGCGGGAGGGGGATGTGCCCCCTCCCGCGCGAAGCGCGGAAGCTTTGGGGGGTCCCGCTCTTAGCGACACAGACTATCTATCAATACTTTGAAGCCTTAAACTGGGGCGAAAGACTAAAAAATGGCGGCAAATAATGGGTTGGGGCCTTGGGGGGGGGGGGGGGGGGGGGGGGGGGGAGGGAAGTGGAATGGAACAGAACATATTTATCCGCATTTCACATTTGATTGAACTAATGGTTGTTGTCCGTTTTGGGCTCGATACAAGAAGTGGCCAGTGTGATAACTGGTCAGTGGGACTATAGAAGACCCATAAACTTAAAAGTACAGTAGTTTATGGTGAATACGGGCATAACGAGATAACGCGATCGGGCGGGTGCGCGATTCCTGTACGCGTAGGCCTAAATATTTTAGCGCACTACATAATTACCTTTTGCTTTCTTGGAAAAGTAACTCAGGATACTTGCCGAATGAGGTGAGTGAACAGATTGCTTGCCATCTGGATGATACGCTATATCACGTGGGATGTTGTTAATTGCATTCATTAATAGTATTGATACTTAATTTTATTCATGAGGGGGGGGGGGTCCGGACACCACCGACCCCCCCCCCCCCCCCCCCCCCCCCCCCCCCCCTGTATCCGCCACTGTGTTGAATAATTTTGATCTTTTCCAAATCTGGTGACATTCCGTTTGCTGAAAACACATGGCCTAGGTATGATACCTCCTTGACACCAATTCGGCATTTCGAACCTCGTAAGGTAATCCCAGCCTCCTTTACCCTCTTCAAAACTGTACGCAAATCCTTTTTGTGACTTTCCACTGAAGACGAGTATACAAGAATATCGTCAATGTAACCCATGGCACAATTCATACCCTCCAACAATTTATCCATCAAACGCTGCATGGTACCCGGAGCCCCGTTTAAACCGAATGGCATTCGATTAAACTCAAACAGACCCATTCCAGGCCCGGGTGAAAATGCAGTTTTGTGGGCATCTTCTGGATCCATATCCACTTGCCAGAATCCAGATTTGAAATCCAGTTTGGTGAAAATGGATGCACCTGCCATTAACGATCTTGAACTTCATCAGGCAATGGAAGAGAGTATGCTGTTGTTTCCGTCCTTTTGTTCAACTCTCTATAATCAACACATATCCTTAATTCGCCTGTCTTCTTCCTTACATAAACAGCAGGAGCTACCCAAGAACTAGTGCTTCGACTGATGATGCCCTGCTCAATCATGTCATCCAACTGCTTTTCAACTTCTACCCTGTAGTGTGCCGGAATCCTTCTAGGTGGCACACGAGCTGGATGACACCCACTTGTTGGAATACTGTGCTGCATCAGTGACGTATTTCCTGGGTTGGTGGAAAAAACACTTTTGTACTCAACAAGTACTTCCTGGAACTCTGATGATGCCATGGGAGGATCATATGTTTCCTCTTTCTTGAGCAGGGGAACTGCGCATTCGTCCTCCAATTCTTCATGGATTGCTACAGCACAATATCGTTCAGCAGTTCGCCATTCTGTTTTGTGTACTTCACATGCTGGACATGATAACCCTTGCCGCGAAATGCTTCGACTGGTCATCGGAACAGCTCCAATCTTTGCCCCTTTGACAAGGTGTTCGCTGAAGTCGACCACGATTTTGTGCTTCCCCAACAGGTCTGTACCCATGCAATATCAATGGCGAAACCAAATTTTTAACCACGAGAAGCTTTTCCACTGTGACTAAATTGCCAATCTTGAGTTCAAAAGAACTTTCACCCACGATACTAAGTCGCTCTGAGCCTGAAGCTGTTAGCAGCACTGGAAATTCGTCCTTGTTTGTTTGACTGTTAGCCATTGGGACCATAGACGCGAGGTCGTCCCGCACTAACGATACTGAAGATCCCGAATCAACCAAAATTTCCGTACCCACACTGCCTAAAAATCCACGTATTGTAGCAACTGAGTTACTGATATGCTGTTTATGTGTAACGGCTGAAAGTTCAATGGGCTGATCATTTATTGTAGATTGGCGCCTGGTCGCTCTGCCCTCGCTCCAGGCGCCCTGCCTTTTCCCTGACGACAGTTTCTCTGCACATGTCCCATTAGACCACAATTAAAACATCGTACTGGACGTTGGTTGCTTCGCTCCGACGTGCTGTCACGAAATTTGCTGTTTCCGTTTTGAACCCCACCCTCCAATACTTCAGTCAGTTTCTGGGTCAAATACTGAACTTGGTGTTCCAGTTTAGCGAGTTTGGATTCACCACCTATTGCCATGACCGTCTCCTCCTGTGCAGCACTCCCCACCTGATCAATTATCAACTGCGCCCTTCTCAAGGCGTCAGCAGTTGTTTTTATCTCTGGTAGAATGCGAAGTTGCCTTGCGCATTGTTCAGGAAGCCCTGCTATAAAATGATGTAAAAGAAGCTTTTCTTTTGAAGCGTCCTCCAATTCAGGCATTGCTGCATTCAAAAGTCTTTTCAGACTGTGCAAGAACATACGAGGTGACTCTCCCGGAAGCAATTGCCTTTTTTCAAATTGTTTTGAGTACCCGGCGAAAACTGTGATTCCGTCGGATGAAATGCCCCTTTCAAAGCGTCTGTAACCTTGTGATAATCCTTTCTTTCATTTTCTCCAATTTCCGTAAAGACGGCTAATGCTTCGCCTTCCAGTAAGGTCGGTAGCTTCACAACCCTGACATCATTTTTCCATCCATTCGCCTCCGCACATATGTCAAACCGTAAGAGCCACTCATTCCAATCTCCTCCTGAAAACGCTTTTGGCAAACTAACATGTTTTTCAACCATTCTCTGCTACCAATGTAAAGGTCTTGATGACAACAAAGAATACAAGAGTCCAATACTACACAATGTTTCTAGTCTAACCTTTCGCTACGTAACCAACGTTCTACATGTCACCACGCGCATGCGCGTACGTTATACATTACATACACGTAACAAAGTCTACAACTTTATTTATATTCTCGCATTAATTTGATACCATGCATCATGTTTAGACTGCGCAGTATATACATGTACATAACCGGCCATATAGATACTAATATCATTTTTTATCCATAAAGAATGAAATTGATCACATGCATGGCCCGTCATCAAAACATCTTTGCATGCTTGTTCTGTTTTGGCGGTAAAACAAACCGCACGCCCACCGCCCTTGTCATATCATGCATGCTGACCAATCAATTAAGCATGTTTATTGTTTTGTCTAGAGGCCTTACATCTGGGTGAAATGTTTATACTTCTATATGGTTAAACTTCTATTTCAGTCATCCAATATTGCAAATGAAATGTATATAAATTAAGTCCCACCTGTCAATTAAACTATATATAGGGATTTTTAACACGAGGACGAACCATGCAGTAACAGCCCATGCAAAGCTGCGGAACTGCATGTATATAGTTATGCATGCATGCATGCATGCATGCATGCATGCATGGCTACGAGATAGCCTACATTCATGTTCAGGACGCTGAGTGCATGGAATAGTATCCTGAACAGGCCCGGTGCTATAGCTAGCTCACTAGACTATATACACATGCGGAAAACAATGCACAATTGGGCGTCAAGTTGCTATATAAATTCAGCGAGTAGAAGAGAAAGACAGCTTTAACGGAATTTATTATTAATATTTTTTTGAATTATACGACTGATGAAAATTACAGAGATCCTCTACGCGACGTTTTGGGCTATACTATCGTCAGTAGATTGTAAGTACATATACCGGTATATATGTCGATATGTATGCAAGTACATCGCATGCGTGCAGCGCGGTATATATATATACATGCGTGCATGCACGCGCGATGAAACTTTATACCCTCGCAGGCCACTACCACCCCCACGATCCGTACGCGGCGGACGACCCGAACAACGGCTATCCACACCACTTCTGCGACCTCAACGAGGACGAGTACGGAAGACCATACATGGGACCCTTCGACCAGTACGTCCAAGGTTCCTCCCTCTTCCCGGTGATACCGCCTCCTCGTAACTACAACGCGACGACGTCCGAATTCGAACCTTTAACAGCTGAGCATAAGCGGCGGGAAAGGCATCAGGTGCTCAGCCTTCCCGGCTGCATCACGTCTAACGAATGCCAATTGGACCGAGGTATATACCGTATATATGCATGCTACGACACGCGGTGTACTGATCGAAAAATTGAAACGGAAGTGTATACTCCTTGGTACTCCAATAAGTTGAAGAACTGATCTATTAGAGCCGGTGTAACAATTTATACGCGCGCCTTAAAAAAAATTATCGCACGGGCTATACATCATTTAATAATTGACGTAATATAACTGCACGTATGCATGTATACATGTATGCTGCATGTTGCGCGACTTAGCCGGTGTGCATAAGTCATACTTTAAATATTGCGTTCTGTTCTACAGCACCTTGCAGCGGGTCTGGTACCCAGTACGACAGCTGCGGTCGAAGGTGCACGTGCAGTAACGGGGTACTCGTCAACTGCTGTCGAGTGAGAAAAGAGTGGCGATCTATGACGCAAGCGGAACGGTGTCTCTACACTAACACCCTCGTCACCGTTAGCACGCAACAGCCATGGAAGAATTGTTACGACCAATTAATCCAACTTCACAAGGATTTCTTCCACGCGGGGATACACGGAGGTCCGACGACATTCTTCCTACCGTGGCACCGCTGGTACATTCTGTCACTGGAGAACCTGCTGCGCCAGATCGACTGCAAAGTGACGATGCCGTACTGGGACTGGAGCCTCGAATCGCAGGTCTGGACGAACTCCATCGTCTGGAATGCGCAATGCGGACTCGGCGGAAACGGAAGGCCCGTCCGAACGGGACCTTTCCGCCCGTCGGTGTGGACGGCGCCAAACGGCAGACCGCTGACTAGAAGCTTTAATGGCGTGCTCCCTGACTGTGCCTCTGTGGCCATCGGACAGAGAATGGACGTTTCGCAGTTCAACATTTGGCATAACTTCATCGAAGTAAACCTTCATAACGTGTTTCATTGCACCGTGGGCGGGACTATGTGCACAGACGAAGCGGCCAACGACCCCGTTTTCATCCTCCACCACGGCTTCCTTGACAAGCTGTGGGCGGACTGGCAAAACAACGGCCCCGCCTTCAAGAATTTTGCCTTTATCTCCCAGAATACAAACGAGATGCCGACAGCATTCGGGACTTCTCCGGATAAGGTATACGATCTCCTGGACCAGCCAGGGTGTGTGCAGGTTTGCATACAGCAATCGGACCGTCCCTGCTGCTCTAACACCACCTACACGCCCATATGTTACCGAGACATGCGATCCCGGGACTACTCGCCGATGAAATTAGCCCGCCTCGTCCACAGACCGTTCCCCCAAGTTAGCGAGGCTGCCCACAACCTTTTTCACACAAAATACGAGCATAGAATGATAGCGAAAAGGTTCTCCGATTTGATGACCGCCCAAGATAAGCTTAGCGTTGTGCTAAACTCCTGCGGTTACAACACAAAGGTTGCCACCGTCAACCGACCAACCAGCGGATACCTGGACTTTGGCGGCTATCTGTACCGCCCGGAGAGCCTCGATAGATGCACTAAGGCCGATGATTACCCTTCGCAGTGTCTTCCTTACATGTATGGACGAGCTTAAGAAGCAAAACGAACTATTATGAGCATGTTATGAGATCACGTGCATAAGTCAGCATAACATCTTGAAACACACCAATGCTTATAAATGGCATAGTATACGGTCATAGTATACGGTCGGGTGTATGAGCCAACAGACTAAACAGAGCTCTGAGACTTTGGCACGGGGGTCTGCCCTTGCAAGAAATGCTCTGGCATTTGAGCGGACAAGGGATAAGTTCAGTCCTAAATAATTATGCCACAAGGGAAGGTGGTAAGAGATCAGCTGTGAGGGAAGGTGGTAATCTTGTACCAGTGACTAACAACAAAAAACACAAGTCTTCAACAGACGAGGCCTCATAGAGGATATACAGAAATATACAGAGGTGTTCCTTAAAAAAATATTGAGCTAACAGAGTAGTATACATGTATACAAAATGTAAACACACGCACGCACACACACACACATGCACAATGATGAAATCATTTGCTCCAAGTTGGATGAGGTCATAATGAGGTCATAATGAGGCTCCCATAAACTAAACTTGTGACCATGTTGATCACCTGTGATCACCTAACGTCTGCCACGGGTAGTATCTTGAGTCTGCATAGGAATATGGTGAGGGGAGGAGGGATGGTGAGGGGAGGAGGGGAGGGATGGTGAGGGGAGGAGGGATGGTGAGGGGAGGAGAGATGGAAAAGAATTTGAAAAACGGACAACGTGATTGATATTAACAAGGGGTGTGTACTGCATGCATACCAGAACAGCAATGGTCTGCTGGAGGTTGTCCCTCTCCTCCTCCAGTCTATGGAGAGCTGCCTGGGCCCTTTGCCTATCAGCACGCTCCGTGTGGAAGTCTTCGGTGTAGGTTAAGACCTGCAGTCAGAGATAGATGCAAAGACACCCAGGGGCACTCCCCCCACCATGTCCACACCCTCACCATGTCCACACACATACAATCAGAGATGCATTAAATCAGATTAAATTCATATGTACCAACGTTTTAAATCTGATGACCTACATCAAGGCCCTGGTATAGATGGCCTACATCAAGGCCCTGGTATAGATGGCCTACATCAAGGCCCTGGTATAGATGACCTACATCACACACAACTATGATCCAGCCTAACCTATTCTGCCACATTATGAAGGGTAGGTAGGAGGGGCAGAGGGGAGAGGGAGAGGACCCAAGGCAGAGCTAAAAGTGGTGTAACCATGGAAAACACGTGGTATCAAAGGTCTCACCTGTTGCCTCAGTATCTCCACCTCTGCTCTGAGGTCTCTGCATTCTATCCGATACATCTCCAGCTGCATATAATATGACGATACAATAGTTTGAGCTATGGTATAGCCACACACCCACACCTCCCCTCCCACACCTCCCCTCCCACACCTCCCCCTTCCACACCTCCCCCTTCCACACCTCCCCTCCCACACCTCCCTTCCCATACCTCCCCCTCCCACACCTTCCTGGCTAAGAAACAACAAATCCTCACTCCCCCCCTCCCACACCTCTCTAGGGTCAACGTTAGTCTTTCTCTGCAGCTGTCCACTCAAGTACTGCACTTCCTGCTGCAGCTTGTCCTTCTGTGACCTCAGCTGCCCCACTTCCTGTTGGTCTGGGGACTGGTCCTTGACCCTGGTCAGCTCCACCGCCAGTTCCTGGTTCCTCTTCTGCAGGAGGTCCACCTGCCTCTGGAGGATCTGCAGGTGGGCCTGGTCGTGCTGGATGGAGGCTATCTCCAGGGACTCCCTGGCTTGCTTCAACTTAGCGTTCTCTGCCTCCAGCTCTGCGATGTGTTGCTGCATGGAGCCCAGCTCGTGTTTCTTCTCCACCAACATGGTGCGGAGGTTTTTGGATTCGTCGTGACACAGCTCCAGCTGGCGTGTTAGCTATGGGGAGGGGGTGAGATGTGAGGGAGTAGAGGTGTGATGGTGACATCATTCCTCCACCTCACATCACCCATTCCTCCACCTCACATCACCCATTCCTCCAACTCACCTTACACCACCCATACCCCCACCTCACACCACCCCCACCTCATACCACCCCCACTCACACCACCCCCACTCACACCACCCCCACTCACACCACCCCCACTCACACCACATACCGTGTTTATCTTCATGTCTTTCTCATAGCAGCCTGGCCTGGGGCAGTACTCAGAGTCCCCAGACCCACATGAGCTAAGTATGTGTGAACCCTAAGAAGGGGAGAGGAAGGAAGGAAGGGATGGGGAGGAGGGAAGGAAGGGATGGGGAGGAGGGAAGGAAGGGATGGGGAGGAGGGAAGGAAGGGATGGGGAAGGGATGGGGAGGGGATGGGGAGGAGGGAATGAAGGGATGGGGAGGGGGAAGGAAGGGATGGGGAGGAGGGAAGCAAGGAAGGGATGGGAGGGAAAGGAAGGAAGGGTTGGGGAGGAGGGAAGGAAGGGATGGGAGAGGAAGGAAGGGATGGGAGGAGGGAAGGAAGGGATGGGGAGGAGAGAGAGGAAGGGATGGGAGAGAGAGGAAGGGATGGGAGGGGTGTGGGGGGCAGGCATATGAGGATACTACATACCTTTTCATCATATACCAGCCTAGCTGAAGCGTAAGCTTGTGGTGACTGGTCCATTCTGCTTGGAGACTGCAGCAAATGAAGTCACATTATACCTAGTCACATGACCGCACATCTAGTCACATGACCACATATCTAGTCACATGACCATACATTTCTAATCACATGAACACACATATCTAATCACATGACCACGCATATATAGCCACATGACAACACATATCTAGTCCCTAAAAGTTAAAACAAAAAAATTGGTCAGATGAATTGAACAGGATCTACACACACACACACACACATACACAAATGCACACACACACACACACACACACACACACACACACACACACACACACACACACACACACACACACACACACACACACACACACACACACACACACACACACACACACACACACCTGGCCTCCAGATCTCGGCTTGTTGGATGTGGCAGATGGCAAGGTCTGTGGAAGACAAAGGCTATCTGCAGCTGCACAGAACAACACATTAGATGAACTGTGTTTGTATTCCTTATAAATGTGTTATTGTATTATATCAGACATGATTAATAAACATTAATAAGCAGTAGACATGAGCACAGGCCTGGGGACTGTAAGGAGAGGCCTGGAGACTGTAAGGAGAGGCCTGGGGACTGTAAGGAGAGGCCTGGGGACTGTAAGGAGTGGCCTGGGGATTGTAAAGAGAGGCCTGGGGACTGTATTGATAGCACATCAAGGTACAATTGGTCTGGGGATGGAAAGCTCAAGGTTTACCCCTATGGTCTGGGGATGAGGCTTACCCCTATGGTCTGGGGATGAGGTTTACCCCCCTATGGTCTGGGGATGAGGCTTACCCCTATGGTCTGGGGATGAGGTTTACCCCTATGGTCTGGGGATGAGGCTTACCCCTATGGTCTGGGGATGAGGCTTACCCCTATGGTCTGGGGATGAGGCTTACCCCTATGGTCTGGGGATGAGGTTTACCCCTATGGTTTGGGGATGAGGCTTACCCCTATGGTCTGGGGATGAGGCTTACCCCTATGGTCTGGGGATGAGGTTTACCCCCCCTATGGTCTGGGGATGAGGCTTACCCCTATGGTCTGGGGATGAGGCTTACCCCTATGGTCTTCATTTCCACATAGGGCTGCTGCTCATCATGCTGTAGGAAAATAAGACACCATTTAAATGACCTCATATAGGGAAGCACTTAATGGTATGGGAATGGGGAGCACTTAGTGGTATGGAATGGGGGAAGCACTTAATGGTATGGGAATGGGGGAAGCACTTAATGGTATGGGAATGGGGAGCACTTAATGGTATGGGAATGTGGGAAGCACTTAGTGGTATGGGAATGGGGGAGGTATGGGAATGGGGGAAGCACTTAATGGTATGGGAATGGGGGAAGCACTTAGTGTGGTATGGGAGCAAATGGGAATACTGGCTGAGTACTAACATCTCCCTACAATCAGTGACAATACCCTTTCCAACTATAAGATCGCGTGTATACAATGTACAGAATTATACAATGTACAGAATTATCGTGCAAAGTGTGTTTAAGGTTGTGCACGAAGCACACTCCAGGACCCAACTTTCCACCTGGTGTGTGAATCCAGTGTCAAATATCACCCTCCCAGCACCTGTAACAAATTACACACTCCCAGCACCTCAGTGTCCAATTACACCCAGCACCTCTGTCGAAACATTGCACTATGTCAAATCGATCCAGCTCATCAGTTTGTCTCCAGTCCACGTATAAAGGCATGGGGACCTGGGACCAATAGCTGTACACGGGGGTGGGACCAATAGCGGGGGGGGGGGGGGGGGGGGGGGGGGGGGGGGTGACCAATAGCTGTATATAAGGGCAGGAATTTATTTATATTCCTAGAAGCCACCAGGACTTCAAGGCTTCTGAAGGGAAATGCCACATTTGGTGTCTCCCTGGAATGCAATTAGCTGTCCCAGGGGGGATACTTCAGAAGCAACACTACAAAGTGCCTTGCTGTAGTGACCTTTGGAGCTATGGGGGGGGGGGCCCAAGCCATCATGCCAATGGTGTCCTATGGTGAGGGTACGTTGCTATGGTGAGGACCTGTTGCTATGGTGAGGGCATGTTGCTATGGTGAGGACATGTTGCTTGCTCATGTTGCTACGGTGAGGGCCTGTTGCTATGGTGAGGACCTGTTGCTATGGTGAGGACCTGTTGCTATGGTGAGGGCTGTTGCTATAGTGAGGGCCTGTTGCTATGGTGAGGCCTGAGGGAATTGTTGCTCATTTTCCTTCTTGTTGTATGGTACACTCCAAATGTGTACACATACCATGTGTTGGAAACAATAACCCAACATAAGGCGCTAAGTGATGAACCATGATTAAGTGATCAGCCATGATTAATGGTGTTAAAAATGCTCAGAATATGCTACGTGATCAGCAGCCAGGATCAAACCACACTAATTGATCAGCAAGATAGGTGTGTGTGTGTGTGTGTGTGTGTGTGTGTGTGTGTGTGTGTGTGTGTGTGTGTGTGTGCGTGCGTGATGAGTGGGGGCGGTGTACATGTACATCGCTTCGGTTTGGCACAGGAGGAGTAACGCATCACACAACTGACTTCGCCCGATACTAGTGGCCCGCCCTCCCTCCCTCCATCCCCTTGATCCCTTCAAAAACTTTTGAATAGCTTTTTTAGCGCGTCCCTTTCTCTCTCATCCCGCACGACAAATTATGTCTGCGGCTTCCTGGCAAGTTCAACCAACATCGTTAGTACAACAAATTATAGGGACGCTAGCGAAAAAGTAATCCACCCTGCTCCTCCCCTCCTGCTCCCAGATGATGCCATAAACCGACCATGTGTCCAAACACCTGCACAACACTACTACAGACAGCTGGAACGCTTACACATGTTTATACAATTCCTTACGTTTATAACTCGCCGCGTGGGCAACGGTGAAGAGGAAGGTGGATACTGTTGTTGCCAGGCCATTCGCAACACAACATATACAAAAAAAAAAAAAAAAAAAAAAAAGCGGGGGAAAAAAAGGTAGGCTAGTTATTTAGAGTAATGTAATTTTTCTTTTTAAACGACGTCATTGAAATGAAAGTTTGAAACTCCACCCTTCACTTTGTCATCGCTTCGTCGTCATGAATATATTATTTAGCAAATCTACCTGCCCTGAATTGAACTTGCTAAATGTAAGTATGAATGTTTAATTTCTTTAGTTCCTAGTTTCCTTACTTTACAAAAAATTTAAATAAGAAAGGAACATTACAAGCTAACTATACATGTAAAAAAAGTTACAGAAAAAAAGTGCTTCTCTGCATCCTGGCCCACAGAACCCATAACAGAAGCGGCATTTCCTCATTGTACTGCAGCTGATAGCCTTTGTATAGCAAATAAAAGTATGCATTGCACTCTCCCGATGTCTGTTTAATCATATAGATTCATTGACGGTGCATGGTATTGTGATTTATACATGTAAGTCACAAATTGTTTCACGCGGTCTGTCAAAACGCAGTTACCTCCTTACGGCAGATTATGTACACTGATAGGATGCTACAAAATCTATGAATGCTACAAAACCTACAGGATAGATCTACATGTACAATCATGTAGGACTGTCCCCTTCATCACTACATGTAAGGGCATGACCTTGCTCTGTGCATGCTTTCAACCACACATATACGCACCACACGAAATTAAAACGTCAATTCAATATCTTCACGCTGGAAAGAGCCAGCAAAACGGAGGTTTGGTAGGCTGTTTACAACAAAAGAGCTGTATGGGGGTGGTCCAGGAAACTCTGCATGGGGAGCATTTATATATAGGCATATATATATACGCATCCCTAATCACCATACCAGTACATGTACATGCATGCATGTAGTGCATTTTAGTGAGAGTGTGCAGCATGCACTGAAGGCTAACTGTAGCTTGGCTTGATGTTGCATGGAAACTGTCTGGCAAAGCCAGGACCTGTTGTGGTAACAATTTACTACCAGCTACAGTTAGCCTTCAGTGCATGCTGTATGCACTCTCACTAAAATGCACTACATGTACATGTACTGGTAAGTATGGTGATTGTGATGCATTTATGCCTACAATGCTCCCCCGAGTTTCCTGTACCACCCTGTACAGCTCTTTTGTTGTAAACAGCCTACCAAATCTCCGTTGTATTGCATAATACATGATCCCACACCTCCAAATATAAGCTGAAGAGATTGAATTATTGACGTTCTAATTTCGTGTGGTGCGTATTTGTGGTTGAAAGCATGCACAGAGCAAAGGTCATGCAATGCTTTGTCCATACATGTAGTGATGAAGGGGACGGTCCTGTAGTAATCAATAGGTTTTGTAGCATTCATAGATTTTGTAGCCATCCTATCAGTGTACATAATCTGCCACATGAAAGGTAACTAGTTTTGACAGACCAAGTGAAACAATTTCTAGTAACTAAGATTTGTGACTTGAGTCAGTCAGTCGACTTAAGTCACGTGGTCCAGGTGTGCATACTTCACACGGCCTTTGATTTTTTACAAATTCCACTAATTATTTTACATGTTAAACCATTATTATTGAGGGATATGATATACAATAGCCATTTCAACACACAACACATAAAATTATAAACAAAAAACGGCTCGTGCTTAAACGCTAATCATAAGCTAATCATAAATGCTGATGCGTGCCGTTCTTCAAAATCTTGTTTATAGAGTAGTCTTATTTTATAGATGGACTCGCGATATTCTAGTACGGCACAAGTGAAACGGCGTCTCGCTCCAGCTGCAAGCGACTCAGGTGACAACGTATGCGGACTGCGATGCAACCTCACCCTGCAATGTGGCAATGCGGCAATTTCAGGCCCGAAGCCAGGTTGTGTGTTGTGTGTTTGGGGTACCCCTCCTACCCATGCCCCCCCCCCCCCCCCCCAAATTTTTATTAATTTATTTATTTTTGGGGGGGGGAATTGCATGTACTTTTTACATCCACTATGCATAGCTGGAGACAAGACAACACTGATTTGAAATTTGGGTTTATTTTTAAAAAAATTATGGTATCCGCTTAAATTTATATACGAATACAGTGATGCACACATATAACGTTGGCAGCACAAACTTTTTAGCTAAATTTCATATCATTATTGGGGATGTGCAACCCACCGAGGTGGAAGATTGAAATACTGTCGATAGGAAGAATAGGACTACTTGCCGATTGCTCTCTACATTATAAAATCACTTACAGTGCCCACTCGAAGAGCTAGACGTATAAAAAGTATCAGCTCGAAACTGAAGCTAACATTTAATATTTACCAGAATCGAGAGATCGGCGTGTCGCGGTTAACGACTTGTTAATATGATGCTAATTAATATGCTTAGTTACGGGATCCAGGCCCAGGGCCGTAAATGGGGATTGATCCATGTCCGGCGTAAAAACTGGAACGTTACGTAATAAAATGGCACTTCCGCTCGAACAACAGCTTTGAGCAAATCGTCCCCCCCCTCCTAGTCTCGCGGGCCATGACGTAATAAATTAGAAATTAAATTTCTAATTTATTACGTCATGGCCCGCGAGACTACCCCCCCCCCCCCCCCCCCCCCACAAAATCTTACAACAGCTCCTTTAAGTTAGGTACAGAACAACTATTTTATATACGGTATTTTCATTGGTATATACCTTTAATTTGGGGGTGGAGGGGTGGGGTGCATGGTACTGTACTGTACTGCAGTGAGCTTCCTGTGGTAAACATTATAAGGCCATATATGGCTACCCCATACCCATACTGCAGTGAAAGTTATAGTGGTTGAACGTCATATGGTACACATTATAAGCTTCCATCTGCATAAGGCTCCACAAAGCTCTCATTGGATTGCACAATAATGATTGTGAGTACTAAATATAAGAATGACACACTTCAGTAGTCAGGCAGGAGGGAGGGAGGGAGGGAGGGAGGGAGGGAGGGAGGGAGGGAGGGAGGGAGGGAGGGAGGGAGGGAGGGAGGGAGGGAGGGAGGGAGGGAGGGAGGGAGGGAGGGAGGGAGGGAGGGAGGGAGGGAGGGAGGGAGGGAGGGAGGGAGGGAGGGAGGGAGGGAGGGAGGGAGGGAGGGAGGGAGGGAGGGAGGGAGGGAGGGAGGGAGGGAGGGAGGGAGGGAGGGAGGGAGGGAGGGAGGGAGGGAGGGAGGGAGGGAGGGAGGGAGGGAGGGATGGCCAGGAGTTAGGTCAAGGAATTGGATTGGCTCCAACGGGAGGGACAGCCCCAACAGGAAGGACAGCCCCAACAGGAAGGACAGCCCCAACAGGAAGGACAGCCCCAACAGGAAGGACAGCCCCAACAGGAGGGACAGCCCCAACAAGAGGGACAGGCCCAGGAGGGACAGCCCCAACAGGAGGGTTATTTGGATGTGCCTGTACTGCATCTCCTGCCTGGGAAGGGGGAGGAGGGAAGAGGGATGAGGGATGAGGGAGAAGGGAAGAGGGAAGAGAGAGGGAAGGAAGGATAGAGGAAAATGGAGGATTGGAGGAAGATGGGAGATGGAGAGAGAGAGATAATACCATAATGCACACAGCACTATGCACAGCTATGCTACAGCTATGTTACAGCTATGCTACAGCTATGCTACAGCTATGTTACAGCTATGTTACAGCTACGTTACAGCTATGTTACAGCACTGTACGCAGGTATATTTTCTTACTAGTAATTCAGCAATCTTCTTAAGGTCATCTCGTTCTGCCTCTAGTTTAATGATTTGAGTTTGCATTCTGTCTTGGGCCTGCCTCCATTCTTCCTTCTCCTGTCTGAGTGTCCTTACGGTGGCCTGTGCCCTTTCCTTATCTTCCCTCTCCATCTGGAAGTCCCTATTAAAAGCATCCAGCTGGTGCCAGGATAAGAAGCATGTTGAAAGTAAATGCAATGTTACCATAGCTACATTTAGTAGGATATTGAAAGTAAATGCAATGTTACCATAGCTACATTTAGTAGGATATTGAAAGTAAATGCAATGTTACCATAGCTACATTTAGTAGGATATTGAAAGTAAATGCAATGTTACCATAGCTACATTTAGTAGGATATTGAAAGTAAATGCAATGTTACCATAACTACATTTAGTAGGATATTGAAAGTAAATGCAATGCTACCATAGCTACATTTAGTAGGATATTGAAAGTAAATGCAATGTTACCATGTTACTTCTACAGCTGAGCACCAACAGAATAAAGGCTTAAAGTTGTAGGTTGCTAGTAACACATGGCCCATACTGTAGCTAGTAATGACCCATATTGTAGCCATACTGTAGCTAGTAATGACCCATACTGTAGCTAGTATTAGGCCATATTGTAGCTAGTAATGACCCATACTGTAGCTAGTATTAGGCCATATTGTAGCTAGTAATGACCCATACTGTAGCTAGTATTAGGCCATATTGTAGCTAGTAATGACCCATATTGTAGCCATACTGTAGCTAGTAATGGCCCATACTGTAGCTAGTATTAGGCCATATTGTAAAAACACTCTGACACAATGTGAAGGAGGGGTTAAAAGGGGTGGTGGAGGGGTTAAGTGGTAAAGCACTACTATATACAAGTACATGCAGCAGTTAACCTACACACCCGTTATTACGAACATACCTGGTGCTGTAAGAGAACTGCATTATCCTGAGAGTTATGCTGTGGGGAATAGTGAGCTTTAAGATACATGTACAGGGGAATTCCCTCCTATCCTCTCTGCAAAAACTCCTCTAATACACTCTCCTCCTCCACACCCTCCCCCTCCCCACCCCTCACACCTACCCTTCCTTTCATTTCCTTCTCCTGTCTGAGTGTCCTTACGGTGGTCTGGGCCCTCTCCTTATCTTCCCTCTCCATTTGGAAGTCCCTTTTATATGTGTCTAACTGACAATGGTGTAGTGTGTGGTGTGGGAGGTGTGGTGTGTGGTGTGGGAGGTGTGTAGTGTGTGGTGTGGGAGGTGTGTAGTGTGTGGTGTGTAGTGTGTGGTGTGTAGTGTGTGGTGTGGGAGGTGTGTAGTGTGTGGTGTGGGAGGTGTGTAGTGTGCGGTGTGGGAGATGCGTAGTGTGTGGTGTGGGAGGTGCGTAGTGTGCGGTGTGGGAGGAAGTCATCTCATATTTCATATCACAACGGACAATGTGTGACAAGATTTCAAGATTCCATCTGAAACATCTATTTAGCCCTCCCTCACTCACCATCCCTCCCCTTACCTAACCATCGCTCCCCCTTACCTACCCTTCCCCCTCCCTTAACCCTCACCTTCCCCTCCCCTCCCTCACCTAACCCCTCCCCTCCCTCACTTAACCCACCCCCTCCCTCACCTAACCCTTCCCCTCCCCTCCTATCAATAGCTGTACCTGTGTTTGTAGAGACAGTAACTCCTCACCAATGTTACCCTGGGGGAGGAGGGGAGGAGGGAAGGAGGGGAGGAGGGAGGGATGAGGAGAAAGGGAAGGGGAGGAGGCAATGGGTTACATGTACCACACACCCACTAATGAAAGTATTACTTAACCATTACTTAACCATTACTTAACCATTACTTAACCATTACTGACACTTTCCAGTATACACAGTAGCCACATCTAGCCATATCTAAATGTAGCCACCCCAGTTAACTACCCCTAGTTACCCCTAGTTACCCTTATACTTAGTGCTGTACCTTTGTACCAAAATAATTCTTCTCCCTAACCAAACCCCACCCCTGCTAATCCTACCCACCCCACCTGGCCCCTCCCACACCCACCTGCACTCCCCTCCTCCTAACCACACCCATTCCACATGGCCCAACTCAGCCCCGCCCACCCACCTGCTTCCTCAGTTGGATGACCTCATAGTTCAGGTCCCTGTTCTTTCTCTGTGCCTCTGCCATGGCCCTCTCATTATACTCCAAGTCAGCTAGAAGATCCTGATTCCTCTTCTGTGCGGCCTCAAGCTGATTGGTCAGCCTTCCCAGGGTGGCGGTGAGCTCACCGATTCTCCCCTGTGCCACGCCCAACTGATAACGGAGGTCTGTCACCTGACCTTCAAGGTGATGTACAGTGGACACGTGAATGTCCTTAACATCCTCTCGTTCCATATGCAGCTGTTCGATCTGATGGGTCAGCTGTTCGTGTGTGTGTAGGGAGGGAGGGGTGCCATGTGTGTAGGGAGGGGGAGGTGCCATGTGTGTAGGGTGGGGGAGGTGCCATGTGTGTAGGGAGGGGAGGGGGAGGTGCCATGTGTGTAGGGAGGGGGAGGTGCCATGTGTGTAGGGAGGGGAGGGAGAGGTGCCATGTGTGTAGGGAGGGGGAGGTGCCATGTGTGTAGGGAGGGGAGGGGGAGGTGCCATGTGTGTAGGGAGGGGAGGGAGAGGTGCCATGTGTGTAGGGAGGGGGAGGTGCCATGTGTGTAAGGAGGGGAGGGGGAGGTGCCATGTGTGTAGGGAGGGGGAGGTGCCATGTGTGTAGGGAGGGGGAGGTGCCATGTGTGTAGGGAGGGGGAGGTGCCATGTGTGTAGGGAGGGGAGGGGGAGGTGCCATGTGTGTAGGGAGGGGAGGGAGAGGTGCCATGTGTGTAGGGAGGGGGAGGTGCCATGTGTGTAGGGAGGGGAGGGGGAGGTGCCATGTGTGTAGGGAGGGGGAGGTGCCATGTGTGTAGGGAGGGGGAGGTGCCATGTGTGTAGGGAGGGGGAGGTGCCATGTGTGTAGGGAGGGGGAGGTGCCATGTGTGTAGGGAGGGGAGGGGGAGGTGCCATGTGTGTAGGGAGGGGGAGGTGCCATGTGTGTAGGGAGGGGGAGGTGCCATGTGTGTAGGGAGGGGAGGGAGAGGTGCCATGTGTGTAGGGAGGGGGAGGTGCCAGGTGTGTAGGGAGGGGAGGGAGAGGTGCCATGTGTGTAGGGAGGGGGAGGTGCCATGTGTGTAGGGAGGGGAGGGGGAGGTGCCATGTGTGTAGGGAGGGGGAGGTGCCATGTGTGTAGAGAGGGGGAGGTGCCATGTGTGTAGGAAGGGGGAGGTGCCATGTGTGTAGAGAGGGGGAGGTGCCATGTGTGTAGGGAGGGGGAGGTGCCATGTGTGTGAGGAGAGAAGGGAGAAAGTGATAAAAAGAGGAGAGGGAACAGAGTGGGGTACAAAAAGGTTACAGTTGCCGATAAACGTTATACATGTGTACCTTGCCTATTCAGGGGCAGATTTGAAGGATCTTTGGGTATCTAAAGACCCTTAAAGTTATGGTAATGTAACATTGAAGTGGCTAAAACTTAATCTTGAAGCTCTTCCAATGGAGGAAGTTATCCTGTGATCTTACTCCATGCAACAGCAATGGCTTGGGAAGGGAAGGGAAGGGGGGGGGGGGGGGGGGGGGCTAATAAGTATATTGGATGGGGGAGGAAGTGGGAGGGGCATGCCCCTCTTGTGACAACAAGGGGACACTTGTAGCTCCCCTAGTGTGAGGTCTGGTAGTCAATTTACTACTTTTCAAATACGAAAAGCCCATTCTGTAACTATACAAATAAAGCTCATTCATAAAAGCCATTTTAACAGGCTTGCTGGAGTTTAGAATACAGGTTGAATTTTATCTATGGTTGTGGACTATCACTAACGATTGAAATTTGTGTCTAGCATAACCCCTTAATAATAGAACAAATCCAACTCAGCAGTAAGTTTCTAACTTGTTGGTTCTAATGCTTCCGCATAACCACCAACATTACGCTTCAATCGCGATGAACCTCTTATCTGAGCGAATCTTATCTTATCAGATCAGGAACAAGACGCTCAGCCTTGTGGGAACGAGTGAGCGTTGTCTCTGTTGTCTTAGCTTTCTAAGCGTCGGCAGTTTGACAACATTGTACTGTATTGATATTCGATGGCTCTATCCAAATACGCTCGCTAAAGTCCAATCGATTCTACGGTACATGCTGTTTTGCTAATCGTATTCATGACACTCAATCTCAGTTTAATCCCTTTGCTGAACTTGGGGTCGGACCATAAATGGTTTGAGGTCAGCCACACATGTAAATTAAATTTCTCTCTCTCCCTCCCTCTCTCCCTCCCTCTCTCCCTCCCTCCCTCCCTCCCTCTCAATCTGTTAATACCAGCACTTCTATTTAATTACATCATCATTACATCACATTACGGACGGCACTCACCATGGTGACATCAAACTGCCTGTCCCTGCATGCAGTACATGATGGCTGCTGCTGAAAGTGAGAAGGGGATGGGGGGGGGGGGGGGGAGGGAGGGAGCATATATAACAACGCCCACACTAGCTTGCTAGGCATCGTGACGTATGATGGATGGGGCATGTTAAAACGCAGAAAATGCGGACCATCATACTCTAGCTGATCCGTTCCTAATAAACTCACGGGAGCGAATTGACGGTTAGCTGCCATATCATTGGTGTAGAGCTCGTTGGAGCTCCGATAAGAAATAGATCTGTATGATATGATGACAGAGCATCAGAATCGGACGATGGACGTATCGTGCACGCACATATGAAACCTTACTTGTACGCGCCCCTCTGCAATAAAGTTCTACAACTATTAACTTATAGCTGTAAATGCTCCTTGCTAAGGCCACACCTCTTTGTTTATAAGTCACGTGGTACATGTACTAGTATAGTTATGATAGCCATACCGGTTATATCAAACGAATTCAATAGGTATTTCAAAAACACTCGTACTCACAATGCTACTTTTTGCGTACTTTCTTTTAAAATGTGAAGTTCCCATGCAATCATCGTGCCAGTTCATACGAGCATCGTAGACAGCACGAAAGAAGACATCTTTGTTGTTACAATAATTGATATGGCAATATAAAATATTACGATACTACAATTTTTTGTTGCCAATCTGATCATGAGCAAAATCTTGCCAAAGACAACTTCCAGAGAAATGCAACAATATTTTCATACACTGTTCACCTTACAGCATGTTTTGAGAGTTATGACAGACTTATACATGTAGAATGCAGAGGTGATATTTCTGCATGCTGTGAGTAAGATCGAAGATCCTGCAATGCACGCTGACACCTGGCTAGAGGCCTCCCATACGATACAGAAGGTCTCAGCCCAATCTCTCAAGGTGGGACTAGCGTTACAAGATATATTTTATAATCAAATAGAAATCAATCAGGGGGTGCAAATTTGAAGCGTCAAGAAAACAATTATTGTTGGTACCAAGTATTATTGAACGTTAATATCTTAATTAAAACATTAACAATTACTATTAATAATATCTTTCAGTCATAGTCCATGCTTTAGCAATTTTTGTAGCTCAGTGTGCATACTTTTAAGTTGTTACGTTAAGTTGTTCTAATGCAACTCTCGTGATTTGAAAATCACACCCACATATTCAAGATCCAAAATTAGTTAAAAATAATGTTAATAAACGTCATTATGATTAAGATAGGTAAATATATCTCTAACTTCTAGTATGCTGAATTATTAGGATAATTTGATTGCAAATTTCCCATACACCCTTTATCTCTAAATGTAAAATATTATACGGTGTTAGCGTACATCATCTGCGGACTATAAATACTTAAGGTTAATTAATTAATACTTGGTACCAATACAATTAACAGTTGTCCTGTATGTGTATGTGTATGTGTATGTGTATGTGTATGTGTATGTGTATGTGTATGTGTATGTGTATGTGTATGTGTATGTGTATGTGTATGTGTGTGTATATGTGTGTGTGAATGTATGTGTGTATGTGTGTATGTGTGTGTGAGTGTGTATGTGTGTGTGAGTGTGCATGTGTTATTAAGTTGTGTGCATGTGTTATTAAGTTGTGTGCATGTGTTATTAAGTAGTGTGCATGTGTTATTAAGTAGTTTACCTGTGCACACGTTGTATCAGTATACTTGTAATCTAATATTAATTTTTGTATTGTTCTTACAGGGAGCTATATACTAGGGGCCAGGTGTGCAAGCTTACATTTCTCTGGCAATTGTCCTTGGCAAGATTTTACGCATGATCAGATTGGCAACAACAAAAATGTTATGTAATAATGCCACTGTTCCGGTAGCAACAATAAGTCTTCATTCATGCAGCCTCTTATGAACGGGTACAATAATTGGGAACTTTGCATTTCAGTGACCAAGTGTCACGTCCTTGGACATATCCTTCTGAAGAAGGACCTTCCAGAGCAACATGTCAGTACAGGACTAGCTGACAACCTTGTTTCTCATTCTCATCGGCCGTGGGTGGAATTTCTTTAGAGGATGTGATGAGCATTCTCTCTGAGATGGCCATTAATTTTTCCAGAGGGGGTAACATAACCATTGTCCCAAAAATCAAGTGTTTGAAAAACGGTTGAAATACACATTAAAATCATTACAACTGAAGGTGTGCTATTCAAAGTGTGAACTCCGTGTTCCTGATGCTATAACAGCTCCATCAGGGGTGATAGATTGACTAACTGCTGATAAATATATGCTCTTTTTTGATTTTCAATGTTGCATTCATCGTACCATTATTTTTTAAAAAAAGCTATTATCCATTGAAAACATTGGAGATTGGGTGAGGGCAAAAAGTGACAGAAATACTTTGCGCAAGAAGAGCCACACATGAGTTTGGAAAACAAGCATCTAAAGTCGAAATGCGCAGTGAAAGATCAGGATGAGACAGGCCACAGAGTGAAAGCGCTTGGGAACGCACGCAGCCTCACTCAAGAGGCCAATAACGCAGCCGATGAGGAAGATATGTGGGGACTTATGAGGTCAGATGAGGAAGATGTGTGGGGACATATGAGGTCAGATGAGGAAGATGTGTGGGGACATATGAGGTCAGATGAGGAAGATGTGTGGGGACATATGAGGTCAGATGAGTCTCCAGATGTTAACAATGATGATGTCAATCCCATGGTTGAGCATGTCGCTCCAACTGACCGTCCTATTGCTGAATGTCGTCAGCTGATGAGCTTGGCGGTCAATGGAGTGGTCTGGACACCATCTGGCATCAATGCTGCTGACCGTTTTGATGGTAATTATCACAATATGAGAGTCCTGAGGGGTGAAGATTTGCCAGTCATCACAAAATCAGTAGTGATGTTCCCCACACACACACACACACACACAAAACAGAGTGAATTACACAGACTTAAAGATGGCAGGGCAGATGGCATCAACACCACAGGAGCTACTCAAAGTGATCAGCCTTCTGTATGGCAACAACATGTAGCTCTTGGAGAGTTGAAGGCAGAGGTAGGTGTGTGTGTGTGTGGGGGGGGGGGGGGTGTTTGCGATGGAATAGAGGAAGTTTGAGTCTACAGTTACTCACTACCCGATGTTGCATGACCCCACAACTGTTGATGAAGATGACAGATAGGACATGGAAGATGCCTTCAATGAGCAGCGACTTTGACAATCCATCCCTCTGGTTGTCTTGTTGTTGGTGAATCATTTGGGTCATGGGGTCAGCCAGAAGCCAGATGATATATTCCACACACACACACACACACACACACACACACACACGCACACGCACACACACACACACGCACACGCACACGCACACGCACACGCACACGCACACGCACACACACACACACACACACACACACACACACACACACACACACACACACACACACACACACAGAAAATCATTCACACACCAAGAGGTGTTGGTACAGAATTCAATAATCTAGCTGATGAGGTGACTGCTGTCATGCTGATGAGGTGACTGCTGTCATGCTGATGAGGGGACTGCTGTCATGCTGATGAGGTGACTGCTGTCATGCTGATGAGGGGACTGCTGTCATGCTGATGAGGGGACTGCTGTCATGCTGACGAGGGGACTGCTGTCATGTTGAAATTGGGAATAAGGCTTTGGCAGACCAGTAGCGGTGATCTGACCTAGTTTACATGTACTTGTGTAGACAAGAAGAAGAGACTACATCTGTATTTGGTACAAAGTGGATCCAGTTCATCGACAGTGGTGGTCAGATGCAATACCATTAAGTACTCTGGAGCAGATGGCTACACACAGCTGCGGTTGTGATCATACCTGCAGGTGCCATGGCAACTGTCTAATCCAGGGCCAACCCACATTTTTGTGTGGGGAGTTGTTAAGCCAATCCAATGTTTCCTTGTCATGTACTGAGCTGTGTTACCTTTCACTATTATGTACGAGTTGTTTTGTTGATAAAATTTGCTATACGTAAGCTTTTGGTTGTAATTCCAGTACACAGCTTAAACACCTGATAGATGTGATGAACTATCCTATATTTAAAAGTCCACAAATGGGACTATTTCATTTTTTCAGTCCATGCTAAACTTGTTTCCTGTGTATTTTAACATACCACTTATATGCTCACATGACAGAAAACCTATTAATAGTACATGATCACATGACAGAACCTATTAATAGTACACGGTCACATGACAAGTCAGGAGGAGAGGGTCTGGTGTGAGTTGCTGTGTTGAAGATATAAGAGGTCATAAATGCAGAGCAGTCACAGTATGATCATGGTGCAGGAGATCACATGACCACAGCAGAGTGATCATATGACCATAAAAGGATCACATGGGCAGTCCTCCCACATGACATCATTCTGGTGTGCATTGATGGCTTTGCAGACAGAGAGGAGAGCCAGTCCCATGGTAGAAGGAAGCTGAATGGAGCCTGTGTGTGTTGTGTGTATGCACGCATGTGTATGTATGTGTGTATGTATGTATGTGTGTATGTATGTATGTGTGTATGTATGTGTGTATGTGTGTGTGTGTATGTGTGTGTGTGTGTGTATATATGTATGTATGTATGTATGCACATTCCCCCCATGGAGGAGGTAGAGGACTTACTAGTGAACAGAGTACTGTACTGTGCCCGGAGCTCCTTGGCACGCTCTAAGTGGACCCCTTCCTTCCCAAGCGGAATATTAGCAGATGACCTAAGCACATGCGTGCACCAGTTAACCTTTGACCCTTGCACACACTCTCCACACCACGCAACCCCACGGTCAGTCCCTTGCTCTTACATAACACTCTTAATTGTCTTTATTCCTTTACACTCCAATAACAAGACCATTGGTTTAAACCTTGCAACTTGTTTGCGTGACAGCTGCTCTGGTGAGACTGACAGTATGCAGTGATATCCCTGAGGAGTGTAAGGAAGGGGGAGGAGGAAGTGTAAGGAAGGGGAGGAGGAAGTGTAAGGAAGGGGGAGGAGGAAGTGTAAGGAAGGGGAGGAGGAAGTGTAAGGAAGGGGGAGGATGAAGTGTAAGGAAGGGGGAGGAGGAAGGGGAAGGAGGAAGTGTAAGGAAAGGGAGGAGGAAGTTTAAGGAAGGAGGAAGTGTAAGGAAGGGGGAGGAGGAAGTGTAAGGAAAGGGAGGAGGAAGGGGAAGGAGGAAGTGTAAGGAAAGGGAGGAGGAAGGGGAAGGAGGAAGTGTAAGGAAAGGAAGGAGGAAGTGTAAGGAAGGGGGAGGAGGAAGTGAAAGGAAGGGGGAGGAGGAAGTGTAAGGAAGGGGGAGGAGAAAGTGTAAGGATACCAATCTATAGGGCCCCCTACCACTGGTACAGGCTTGGCCCTCCCCCCAATATACAGGCATGGGCACCCCCATTCCCCCTTCTCCACACACTTTTCATATGCAACCAGTTATTGATGTAGCATTATGCATTGTGCTTTGTGCCATAGCTGGATGTATGGGTGGAGAGAGGGAGGAAGGGGGAGGAGGAGGGAGGAAGGAGGAGGAGGAGGAAGGAGGAGGAGGAGGAGGGAGGAGGAGGAGGAAGGAGGAGGAGGAGGGAGGAAGGAGGAGGGGAGGGAGGAGGAGGGAGGAAGGAGGAGGGGAGGGAGGAGGAGGGGGAGGAGGAGGAGGAGGAGGAGGAGGAGGGGAGGGAGGAGGAGGGGGGAAGGAGGAGGGGGAGGGAGGAGGAGGGGGAGGAGAGGAGTCTATTCACCTTGTTCATCAGTTCCTCCACCGCCTCACATGTAGAGTAGCTGACATGTCCCTCTCCCTCAATGATCTCTACCTTGTCCTCCAGCTCCAAGGAGCTAAGGGGGGACATAGATGTCCTCTTGGGACAGTAGCTAAACTTGAGGTTCCCAGATGACCCTAGGTCCACCAGACATCTCCTAACCTCCATCTCCAGGGAGCCTAACAGGATCACTGGTCTGGGGGAGGTGGCTGAAAATTTAAGTGGGCACGGCATGTGTGTGTGTGTGTGTGTGTATGTATGTATGTATGTATGTATGTATGTATGTATGTATGTATGTATGCATGTATGTATGTATGTATGTATGTATGTATGTATGTATGTATGTATGTATGTATGTATGTATGTATGTATGTGTGTATGTATGTATGTATGTATGTATGTATGTATGTATGTATGTATGTATGTATGTATGTATGTACGTATGTATGTGTGTGTGTATGTATGTATGTATGTATGTATGTGTGTGTGTATGTATGTATGTATGTATGTATGTGTGTGTGTGTATGTGTGTGTATGTATGTATGTATGTATGTATGTATGTATGTATGTATGTCACTATGAATGCACAGACATGTTTATGTACACATCACATGTTATACAAGTAAATTAAAAAAACATCCTCTCTGAGAAAGTTGGTGGTATATAGGGTGGTGTAAAAAATTGAAACAAGGGTACGTGATAATGAGATAGTCCTATACCGGTACAATGTATTTAACACCCATTTGTATTTTTCATTGCTAAATTTTGTATTTATAATCTTTAAACCCTTCCTTTTTACACCACCATTGCCTATTAACTTCACAATGTTTACTTGCTTCATTACATGATGGTTGTAGGATGGTTGTGAATCATTATAAATAAATCCATTCTACAGTATGCAATCACAGGAGTACATAAACATAGTTTAGGACTGGGGACTGCACTGAGGCTTAGCAACATGTGTGTGTGTTCGTGTGTGACCCTGTGCAATGGAAATCCTAGATCACGTTTTAATGACATTCACGATATGATATGGCACAAATCCTACCATCATACCAGAGACTCGTTATAATGTACAAGTTAATAAAACATGCACATGGTGATGAGCTGTTCATTAGATGTGTACAGTGACATTCCAGGGTACAGATGTATTTAAATTCTTTTCACATCGTATACCATTACGGTTAGCTCTGTAAACGCTAATCCAACATTTTATAAATAAGGTCTCTTATCAACAAGTCCGGGTGGGGGGGGGGGGGGGGGGGAAATACATGTATGTAACATGTATGTAACGTGTGCGTGAGTAAAATAATTTATTTTGAACTAAGTTCTCATCAAATACAAGTAATAAGACAATATATACATACATACATATCACATACACACATACCACATATATACGCACATACTAACCTTTGACCAAGCTGACAGGTTGGTAATACTTAAACACATCTTGTTTAAATGTTTCAACAGAAGTCCTTGTTTTGGTCTTAACTGCGTAGTACAAAGGGAGGAGGGCCGAGGGGAGGGGAGGGGAGGGGAGGGGAGGGAAGGGGAGGGGAGGGGAGGGG
>OX442420.1:10091233-10158733 GCA_949361645.1 Spongilla lacustris
TGCCTGAAATCTTCAACCAAGACTTAAAGATTAAGAATATTGATTTCACCTTTGATGTATGTAATACATGACCTTGTGTACATTAATTGTTGCCACTCTTTCATGGTGGAGATACAGCTCTGTACCTTGTCTTTACTTCACTCATTGTCACTTTACACAATTGACATTAGTTTGTATCAGTGTTAATAACAGGTGGTAAATGTGTTTTCACTCCATTTTGAAGTGCATATGAAGTTAAACTTGTGCCTCATGTCTACACCAAACATTCTCTTTTCACCTAGTTGGACTGAGCACTTATTTCAGCATCACTTAATACTGAACGTTTTCAAAGGTGAGACTGGCTTTCATATATTGATGGGGAGTGTTCTGTACGCTTTAAGCACCCGATACAAAAAGAAGGGGGGGGGGGGGGGGGGGGGGGGGGGGGTTGATGTAGGCTCTGGGTACCAAGACTAAGGGGTGGGGAGGGAATTATTGCTGTTTTACCCTTGGTATCTAGGTAGTGCTTGTTACTCTGTACGCCGGCTATCTTAGTAGCTATCTCTGTGTTGTTTGGCTGACCTTTTAAGGTACCCACATGTTCTGCTCAATCTGTTGGTTTTCACTTTATCAATAAAACTCCCTACTTTTCACATAAAGAAAATGTCTGATGCAGAAGGTACACATGGTGGTCAAGAGGAGGTGGTGAATGAAGGCCAGGAAGATGCAATGCCGGCTGTTAGTGGAGGGACCTGGTCCACCCCCCATCGTGTAAGACAACATAATGTATAAAATGTATGTGTGGTTGGGCTTGGGGAGGACACTTCATGTCTGTTGTCCTGAATATACACTCTGGGGATTCAATTGTGGTGTAGGTCAAAATTGGTTTTTGCCATTCGGTCACTGATTGACCAACTTTTGGGCATTATAAAACTTAGCACCTTTCATATGTGGGTAGATCATGACCATACAAGTACATGTACTTGACCATGGTTTAAAACCGTAGGTGAACAAGACATTTACAACCAATATACCCAAATTGTTTGTATAGTTACTTATAATGAGGTGATGTTAAGTAAATGATGATATTAATTGATTAAAATCAAATCAAAACAATCTTGTTTAACTATATATGCAACTGTAATGAACTGAAACGTTTTAGCAAAACATTACAATAGTATTAAACATTTACTACCATATTATAGCAATTAATTGCTTATAAACATACCAAAGGGATTCCTCAATTGCTTATAAACGTACCGAAGGGATTCCTCAATTGCTTATAAACGTACCGAAGGGATTCCTCAATTGCTTATAAACGTACCGAAGGGATTCCTTCAACTCTAGTATAAACAATGCGCACATACAAAACAGCAAAAGACTCACGTGCGCGCGCCTGAAGCACCCTTGTTTCTAACAAAGACAGCATAGAAGGCGCGTAATAAAGAACACAGATGCTATCTATCAGACAGCACTAAGGCCCGAGAACAACTTTATTTGCATTGTAGCATAGTGGCTTTAATTGTCCCAGTCTCTTATTTGTTGGCTATTGTTACCTGTTAGTAACAAATTATTGTACACCGCTGTTTGCGGCCATTGAATTTTTTGGACATTAGGCCTCCCCAAAAATATTGAAAACATTATGTAATGCCCTAGCAACACCACAACCCTGACCCCATTTTACACTTGAGCTATATATGAACAATACAAGTTCAATAGCCATTTAAAAGCCATACAACAGTAGAAACACCATTGTTCTATTTAAGGCCTAAATCACATGGCTTAGTTTTTTGTCCATTATTATCTATAGTGTTCGAAAGTGGCCACCTTTCGAAGGATGTACGGTGGCCCGGTAGGTCGCGCACTAAGACAGTTGCGCCACGCACTACTTGAAGTTTGCACCGCGCACTAGTTGAGGTTTGCACCGTGCACAGTGCACTAGTTGAGATTTGCACCGCGCACTAGTTGAGATTTGCACAGCGCACTAGTTGAGGTTTGCACCCAGCACTAATTGAGGTTTGCACCCAGCACTAATTGAGGTTTGCACCCAGCACTAGTTGAGGTTTGCACAGCGCACTAGTCGAGATTTGCCCTGCGCACTGATATATGCAAACTATGGGATGGCGAATTGTTTGGTTACGTCACTATCTATTAAAGCGGCTATTAACAAACAGTTCGAAGTTCTAATGTTCTCATGCTGCACCAAAACGATCCAGAGGTCTTTTGTTGCCTCCAATATACTATTTGGGCGTAGCCTGACCTTCGCGTTTTGGCGGAAGGTCGGGTATGTGTACCTGGTATAGGCTTGATTAGATACCCGACCTTCCGCTAAAACGCGAAGGTCAGGCTACGCCCAACTAGTATATTGGAGGCAACAAAAGACCTCTGGATCGTTTCGGTGCAGCATGAGAACATTAGAACTTCGAACTGTTTGTTAATAGCCGCTTTAATAGATAGTGACGTAACCAAACAATTCGCCATCCCATAGTTTGCATATATCAGTGCGCAGGACAAATCTCGACTAGTGCGCTGTGCAAACCTCAACTAGTGCTGGGTGCAAACCTCAATTAGTGCTGGGTGCAAACCTCAATTAGTGCTGGGTGCAAACCTCAACTAGTGCGCTGTGCAATTCTCAACTAGTGCGCGGTGCAAATCTCAACTAGTGCGCTGTGCACGGTGCAAACTTCAACTAGTGCGCGGTGCAAACTTCAAGTAGTGCGTGGCGCAACTGTCTTAGTGCGCGACCTACCGGGCCACCGTACCATGTCTTCACTAAAGTGGGCTCTTTCTTCCTCAAAAGCAATTTTTCAGACCAAAACAAAAGCGGAAAACTGAAGTAGACAAGTGGTACTTCTTACTTATATTGTCATTCTGTTGCACTAGTTTTTTTGGCACTGGTAAACCGAAATGAAATTGTGTGTAGAATACACGTGTGTTGGCTATACGTGTGGTGGGATTCGCATGCAAGTATAGAAGGACATGTACCATGCTCTGTTCTATAGCATGATAGGAGGAAGACTGAAACAATTGATATTCTTTATCCTAGCTAATAGTAAGCTTAAGTTATTTAGCATAGTGTCCATTGACTCAGTCCTTTTTTCTCCAAGTAGCCTGTAGTGGCACAGAAACGGGTGCTGTGGGGGCATATGCCCCCACAATATTTTGTCTCAAAGAAGGGGGGGGGGGGGGGCACTGCCCCTCACTTTTATCATTCAATACATAAGGGAGAGGGAGGGGGGTAAGAGTAGTCTGCACTATTCTAAAAATTTAGGTCAGGTCTTCCCCCTCCGCCTTCATTTCTGCCTATACAGTGTGTCGGATAACGGTCAGACATCGGACATTTTCCGATCAATTTTGCAACTAGTCCAGGTGATTTTGCGCATGTATGTTAGTGATGTCTGTACGAAGTATTAATTGAGCATGAGTAGCTGCGATAGTGACTCGCTATTTTGTGCACACATGTATTTCTTTTCTCGTAGCAACAGTAACGTACACCAAATATCTATGCGTACAACTGTATCCTTGCTTTCTAAGCGCCTCCACTAGTCTTAAGATTCCAAACATAATTAACCGAGTCATTTGTCTCCAGCCCGCGTATATTAAAAGTCTAAGTGCTAGTATCCGGTCTGGCTGCTTAAATACAACTCATGCACGAGTACATACGCAAATCCACGCGCAAGTGCACGCGCAACTCATTGCAAATCCATGCACAAGTGAACGCGCAGGTCCACGCGTGAGTGCACGCCGCGAGTGAGTACTTTCACCCGAGGAGGCCTTGCACGCAATTTAAAGTAAAACTTGAATGCTAATCATCAAGTTAAGTTTAGAACATGCAATGCAATGATTTTTACTGTATTTCAATGCTACATACATAAAATAATGTTTGACCAATTTCATAACATGTCAGGTAAGGCTTGAAACCGGTTGTTCCGGAGCTCCGGTTAACCGGCGGTTAACCGATTGCGAGAATCAAATAACCGCCCCAACTGGTTCTATTTCTGCTAAATAACCGCTTCAACCGGTTGTTAGAAACTTTAAACAACTTCAAAGGTATTTTAATTATAGTAGCATTTGCAATAGTGCTGGGCACGAGAAAACAATAAGCGGACGAGAGCGAACAACGGTCCGAGAAGAAGGCAGGGATCCATCTCACGTGGTACATAATGATACTTCTCTAAATTATGGTGAGTAGTGTGTACGCGCGCACAGCATGTCATACGCGGCGAGATCAGCGACATGCTTAGGAGCTAGTGTACGCCGTGGACCATATCATCTTACTTGCCATGTGGCAAAGTGCTAGTCGGGCGGATTTACTACCGCGTTTGGTCGGGTATTCGGGTGAAATGCATACACCAAGATTTGTCCAGGAATTTTACGTAATATTGTTGTGAATACCACTGCTACCCGATTGGATTGCACTCCCCGTTGCAGCAGAGCAAATCTTTGTATAGGCTTAATTGTCACCCAAACGCCATAGTAGGGCCCGCCCGACTAGCAAAGCGCTGGTTTAGCTTTTGGTCCATTGTGATTATGCATAAATAATTGATAATTAATTTTTAAACCGGAAATTACCGGTTATTTTAAAACAAACAACCTTAACCGACCAGTTATTTTTTATACAATCACCTTAACCGACCGGTTTTTTTTATTAACCTGTTACAACCGGTTTTTTCTAAACTAGCAGGTTTCAAGCCTTAATGTCAGGTCAAATATTTTAATGGCCTGACATTGTGTCAGGACAATCTTGGAATGTTATCCTCCACACTGCTATAGAACATGCCCATTAATTTGCACCCCCCTCCCCCTTCCCCATCCTTTAAATCTAAAAATACCTTCCCAATATAATTCTAGTTCATGGAACCATATGTATTTTAATAGCTATACTGATCTTCATTAAGAATCTTATGGATGGATATTGTTTTTAAAATAGAAAGATCAATTTAGTTTGTCTAAACCTTCACTGGAAGGTCCAAGCTTAAAGCTTTTCTCCACAACTTTCATCTCATGCAGACACATAGAAAGGTATTTTTAAAGGTGGTTGAGGTAATAAAAAGGCATGTAGGGGAGGGGGGGAACAAGACATAAATTTTTAGGATGGTGTATAGAACTTTCCCCCTCTCCCCCTCCCCCTTTATGGCAATAATGGGGGGGGGGGGGGGGTGGAGGAGAGGTCAGGACCTTAATTTAAGAATTTTTGTAGAATTTCAGGGGGGGGGGGGGGGTGGAAGTGAGGTCAGGACTAGTGTTGCACTGATATCATACTTAACCGATAATCCAATATGCCGATACTGTGTGACCAGACTGGCCGATATCCTTAGCTGATCTGATTTGATTTGGTTAATGAAAGAAATGCATTACATGCTACACAGTTTATAAGAATCAAACATTTGTAGTGGGTTCAATTTCTGAGATGAATACAACCAATGGCAAAATGCACTATAGTATTAACTCATTGAGTAGTTATATTTACCACCAACAAGAGCCAGATTGTTTTAGATGAATAAAAGCATCTCAGCTCTGTCAGGGGCTAGACGGTTCCTCTTTGGATCATAAATTTCACCTGCACCAGAAAAGACAGTATGCCAGAGGAGAATGTTTAAAATGCCCAACAATTTTACGACAAATGGCCAACGCATCTATCACTGCTCACTGTGACAGTACACCATCATGGATTATCAGCTGAAGGGTGTGAGCAAAGCAACCTAAATCAGGGCATGAAGCCTCTTTCATTGCCTTCGCCATGTTTGAAGCATTGTCACGAACAATGAGGTGAACTTGTTCCATTTTAATTCCCCATTCTGCAAGCATCTCTTTGTACTTGATGCAGATCATCTCCCCAGTATGCTCACTTGGAAAAGACTGCAGTGTCCGTAATATATTTTCTACTTGGAAGGGAGTACCTTGGCTTAAGTGTGTTCATAAGCTTGGTGAAGCCTTCATTTTCAACGATCAAGAAAAGTTGAGTATTGATCGCGATCATCTCTCCAATTAACCGATGGACACACTGGGCTCGAGAATCATTGATATCCCAGATGCAGACATGTTCCTTACTTTTGACAAGCGTCAGCTGCTTGGTTTTGTTCGGGGGTAATAGTACTAGTAGTTGGTTCTTCCATTTCATGTGTTTTTTTAGTTTTGAAAGTCTTATATAGTTCAGGATGTTTAGCCTTCAAATGGCTCATGCCTTAGTGGTAGCTCCACCACGTGAGACTTTCTGCTTACAGTCGTTACACAGGGCATACTTAGAATCTTCATGTAGCGCAAAGATCAGTTTTTTCTAGTGCAACTCATACGCAAAACGTTTTAAATAAGTTCGTGGCGCGTAATTATTTTTTAAATTTATACCTTACAGAACATAATTTAAAAAAAAACATTGGTAAGTCGAACCTAACACAGAGCCGATATATTTAGGGAGGCTAATATCACTAGTCAGGACCTAAATTTTGGGATGGTGTGTAGAATTTCCCTCCTTCCCCTTTTTATGGTACTCAATGATAAAGGTGGGGTGGGGGGGGGGGGGGTCAATGGCCCTCCTCAGATAAAAGTGTGGGGGTGTCCCCCATGCTCCTATGCTACTGTGATGGGTATTGTTGTAGTCCAGGTTGTACAGTGGGCATGGCGTAGATCATCAATAAGCATAAGTAATGTCATCACAGTTTGGCCAGTGCTCTAGGATGTAAAGATCTAGGCTAAGTTTGCCTGTGGAACTATTTGCTTATTGTGGAATGGCCTCAGTGATGACATATCTGTGTGGTGACAAAGCACTCACTCAGGTGACAAAGTATTTACTCATGGTACGTGCGTAGGTGCGTACACCATGCTTTGTCATCGACCTCCCACAAAGATGATGGTGTTCTGAACATGTTACAGATTTGTCAATTACACATTTGCACCAACTCGGACATTGGATGCATGGGGCAATCCCATAGACATTTTATACCTGTGTCCTTGGCCACTAACAATCTCACTACATACTCTAAAGTGCTTTTGAACCTTCTCTCTATATCAGTATATAATAGCTACTTGGCCAAGTACTGACTTTAATGGCCTGATGTACCAGTGTGTAAGGCGTACGTGTTTCCACAACGTTGCACTGTTTTAGTCCCATGCAGTGCAGCGAGCTTTTTCCTGAACCATGTTAGCCTGAAGGTATAGCGGACCGGTATAGCGATGCTGTTAGTTTACTGCTACTGCGCCAGTGTAGCCACTCCAGCATAAACAACCACGTGCTGCATTAGCCGCAGATACGCGAGTATGACCAGGATTGTCTCCTGCTGCCTCCAGTATCGCACTATTAGTCCTGCATGTATGTGTATATGCATCGTTACCTGATAGTGATATGCTAACTTAGGATCATCTCTGTAAAGTAATAGTGATGTCATGGAAGGTACCACCTACATGTATATCCCATAGTGTTCGGTTGGAGAAATGGCTATTGTTCGATCCCAAAAATAGACCGTTGTTCAATCCCAAAAATAGACCAATGCTAGTTCGCGTTGATGTACGGTAGCGGAAGTGGACAGTTGTTTGGTTGCAGAATGGGATCAATGATGGATCGCAGAATCGGACGGTTGCTGCATTGCTCAATCGCGGAATCGGACCATTGCTATAATGTTCAATCGCAAAATTGCATGTCGTACAATGTTTGGTCGCGCGACCTCCAGGGCCACCGTAATACTTAGTGTCCAGCCACAAACAGCAGTGCGTAATAGTATCAATCTGTTGTTTTGTTGCATCGGTTTAAGGATCGGCAAGATTTGGCGAGTATCATACTAAGGGCCAATGATAGGTGAAATATTTTAAACACATAACAGTGTAGAGCGCTCTAGATTTGGCAATGAATCTAAAGTACATTTGGGTATAAAATGGCGTCATTTTGGACCACAAATAAACAAATGTCTTCAGCACAAAAGGATGTCATAAATCAAGTATCATTGAAATGCTAATTAAAAACTCTAATCATTCCTTTATACTTGTCTTTGTACTGTTGGATACATTTTATGTTAAGGTGGAAAATGGCATGATTATTGCTTTCCCTTCTCATGGTTCTTTACACTCTGTGAATCCTTCCAGATTTATCTAATATTGTGATACTCTAGGGTATTACACAACAGTTTTTCCACTTGCAATGAAAAATCCTTTTCTATCATGATCATGCAAATGTCCTGGTCCTAAACCACTGTAAATGTTAATGCTAGTGTTTCAGGCAAAGTCTGATTAGTTTTTGGCCACCCCTTCCCAAGTGTAGGATATTTGTGCATGTTTGTGAAAATAGTAAGAGGCTAGAATTTGTTTTGTTTTTAGAGACATGTGTACATCAGTTGAGGGTGCTGGTAAATTCATAATTATTTATTAATTCTCGTGTGTACACACACTTGTTCTGTTGTATTTGTATTTGATTAGCAAATAGAGGCAGCTACACAAGAGACGGCACATGTACTGACTGCTGTCTGGGTACGGTTTGAAGGAAGTGAAGTTTGTAAAGTCATTGTAAAAGATGATGCTGACATTGATGACTTGAAAAAGGCAGCAATTGAACAAGAAAAGTACAATATCGGCCCAGGAAATGTGGAACTATTTAAAGAAAATGAGAAGCCAAATGTAGACAAGCTTGTCAAATCAGAAATGGTAGACCGTTGGGGAACCGTAGAAAAGCCCTTTCTTCTTCATATCAAAACAGGTATGAAATTCATCCATCCATCCATCCATCCACCCACCCCCACCCACCCATCTACCCACCCCCACCCACCCACCCACCCACCCGTTATTGCTCTTTATTGAACTTGTTTTTTATTTTTTCAGTGTATACAGATGAGTTGCAATCACCAAGTAAAAGACGAAAACAAAATGGTGTGTTACAGTCATTGTTTAAAATGATAGCATTTATATTAACCAACCATCCAAACACATGCTCATATGAATTCATTTCAAAATGGAAATTTAGTGCCTGGAAGAACATGTGCTGTTATCAGATATATAAATAAAGCATGTAACCAATATACGTAATCGTTATGTAATAAGGAGTTAGCTAATATTAAAAGCGTTCCCATGGCAATGTTTCATGTATAATTAGAATTGTGTACCGTACATTCTGGTTTGTGTTTTAGCAACAGCTACATAATGCTTGTTCAGCTATTGTCTGCCTTAATGGAAAGAGGTGATCTAAACGACGAGAGGAATAGAGATACTACTGAGTTTGGTACAATTATTATCTCTGGATCAAGGCAGTGCATAAAGCTTGGCACGCGAGTTTCGATCTAAAACAGCTGCAAATGTGACATAACTGTAAACATTGTGTTGCTAGGCAATTTTTAAGCCAGATTTCTTTGAAGGCATTTTGTTAGCGATAAAGTACTAATTGTACTACTCCCATAAATTTCTGGGACACAGAAATCACGCAAGGCGAAATTCCTAAACTAACACAAAACAGATATGACGTCTGTATTGAAAACACCGTTTCATTTTATCGGACTAAAAATCCAACTCGAGCAAACGATGGGGAAACAGCCACTCTTTGTATATACCACAATTCGTAACAATTCATAACCAAACGAGAGAGAAATTGACCTAAAACTATAAATGGTAATTTGTATACTATCCAAGGTTGCTGTGAAACCAAAAAGTCATGTGATGCGTATTATTTATGAATGCTTATTGGCAAACAATTATGTACCAAACATGCATTGTCAGGTTTTTATTTCAGTGCATATCAATAAAATAAAAAAGCATTCAAGTTGACCCATATTCGCATCAAGAAAAAAGTTTAGGATCAAGTACCACGATTTCCACTGTAGGTTATACACGTCCTCAATGTAGGTTGATCCAGATTGATCTGCTTAGCGGTTGCTAAGTGCAGTAATGCCTAGCCTAACCCTAATAATGCATTTGACTTCCTCCTATGATTGATATCTATGCAGGTTTGGTGAAATCTGCAGGGCAATTCGATGCATTAAAGAATAATGCTTCTGATTTCTGGAAGATTGGCTCTGAATATCTTGAGGGTACTAATTTGAAATTGAAGGGTCCTTTCTATTGTCGACCTGGAGTATTGAATTTGTTCTCATTTACTGAAACACAAGTGATAAAAAACTCAGCAAGAGGGTGGATTCTTGGGCCTCCAGGCACTGGGAAATCAGTTTCATCATTTGCATTTGCTATGACACTTGAACGCAAGGAATGGGTCATTTCGTGGCTAAGTCTTGGGAATATTAGCAGTCCTTCATTTGTTCGATTTTGTGGAAAAGATAAATCAGTTGGACAATTATCAGAACCTTCTTGGTTAGCAGACCTCCTTGATACACTGAATGTAGATAAATTAGAAGGTAAGAAGCATATCTTATTTGTTGATGGTATACAACAAACAGACGAGCATAATAAAGTAGTACGTATTTGTTTGTCTTGGGCTAAACATGCCACAACAAATCGACTAGTGATTATCTCTTCAATGACTGCTCGTTTGAAAGCTAAACTTGAAGAAGATGAAAGGAATAATGTGAAGGAATTTAAAGTTTATTCCTGGAAACTTCCAGAATACATCTCAGCTGTTCAGGATAATGGGTTTTTTGACAGTGTTAAAGGCGTTTTAGACTCTGCTATTGATGTAACGGTTGCACCAAAGAGTCGTGAAGATTTAGTTACATCAAAATATCATTTTGCAGGTGGCTCCTGTCGTTTTATGTTTCAGTATTCCACTGAAGTTGTTATTTCACAATTAAACCGTTGTGTGGATTCAGCAACTGATTTACAAGCCTATTTGGAAAACAACGTTGGTGATTGTTCATCTGAAGTTATTAATCGTCTCTTTAGCCGTTATGATGGACGTGAATATTCTGTTATCAGTGATTTTGCAGTTAGATTAATTGCTGCAAAACGTGGCCCAATTTTAGTGGACTTAATGATCCGAACCTTCAGAGCTAAACGCAATCCTTCTTTTCATGGTGCAATGCTAGAGTTGTGGTTCTTTGCATCACTTGAGAATGGTGGGTTAGAACTGTACGATGACAATACAGGTCAAGATGTGGCTTGGCCTGAGTGTGACTGCATGGAGTTCAATCCCAATGGTACATTTGTAATACCTAATTATCCTATTTGGTTGCAACCAATAAGATGGGATGAAGGGGGATATGATGCAGTTTATGTGGATAGAGAAAACAATTATACTAGATTTGTTCAAGTCACAAGAGCGACCACACATCCTTTCAAGATTCAGTATTTCACTGCATTGTTATCAAAATTTAGTGAGATGTTTGAAACTAAATTTTTGGAGATATGCTTCGTTGTTCCGATTGACAAAGTTTCTACCTTCAAAATTTATCCTGTTACTGGGGAAGGAGGTTTGACACAATTCGGCACAAATTGGACATGGGGAAAGGAAGCAGAAAGTGCTAGGATTCTTGGTACTAAAATTTTTAGTACCAACTGAAGTACTTGTCAGTAATGTTTGTTTTATCATTTACAATGCTGTAAAGGCATGCTTTTAAATTTGTTGTGACATGTGTTCATGCTTTCTGTTACATCATACTGATCATAGAGAGGATTGGAAATGGCTCATGTGAGCCTTACATTTCTATGGATGCATTCAGTGAAGTTGCTGATTGGTTTTTAATTGGGTAGTGGGTTTTTTTTTAAATATCATACAATAACGCAAAAGTAAAATAAAAATAAAAATAAAAAACAGATTGAGCAAATTAGTCCAAATACTAGTGTGTGTGACATTTTTGATAAATCAAAATTGACTATGAAAAGAAGTCCATTAGTAATCGTTTGATTTTAGTTTAATAGCAGCTTGCAAATCGTAAGCATCAAATTGATTAATTTGCCAATAATTACTTTGGTTTTTCCGATTTTTGATATTGGCAGTCTATACCAGTTTTATTTATTGCTTATCAATGAATTCCTCAGTCCCAATAACTCAAATACGAGCATGCAGAACCTGCTAGAAACCTCATCGTGGAACACAGCTCCAAGCATACAGTGGAAACCATCACACTTGGAACAATAATTTTTTGGTAGTTTTATTGACAACACTTGACGTCAATAACAATAAGCTCAAATGCAAATCTGACAACGTAGGTGTAGTCTACAACTATATTTCAATATATACTGAAACTTAAAAAGCATCACGTGACTATTTACTTTTATTAAATCTTGTTGTGACCCCAGTACTAAAACAATTTAAAGCTGAATTCCTCCTCCTGTAGACAATAGATCTTAGCCAAATTTGCAATATATCTAGAGAACAAGCATCACCAACCTTTGGTCTCGTCCGTTTTTAAGTCCGGTAAATAGTTACAGTTTTATCGAGCTGGATGTGCGTTTTTAGCTCGTAAAAGCTTAGGGATGCAATTTCGTAGTACGCTCTCACCGAACGGATATATTTCGTCTCCGACTCGTCACATGTTAGATCTATCCCAAAAGCGTACTTCGGAGGCGATAGACCCTCCTTTGCCGTTAGAAAAGTGCTATCAAAGACGAATACCTGAAAACTTCCGCCATTTTCCTATGAATTGCATTTGAAACGTCATAGCGTCATTTTTTCGTATGAATATATTTTTAATGTGACGTCTTCGGTATATGTTTATCCAGTGGGTGCAAGCATAGATCTAATATCTATGGTGCAAGTGCTGTCAATGGAGATTGCAAAAAGCCACTCACGACGAACGGCTAGTAATTCAGCAGCATCAATATGGGCAGGCCTAGAAATGGCAAAGAGCAAGAGGCAACTTCAAAAGCTGGAGACGAAAAGGCTCTAGGTACTTGCATGGATAAATCACGTAACTACCGTAAAAAATTGTAACGTGCCGGGGAGGATTGATTTGTGGCGATCAGTGTTGCCGCGGCTGACTAATTGGAACAAGTCCCGGACGGACGGCTGACCGGATTAGACCCCTGACGGTCACGGTCACGGCCAGCAATGGCCGGCATCAATCCTTCCCGGTCACGGCCACGGCCAACCGTCTGCAGCCTTGCCGACACGGTCACGGCCATTTCTGACCGCCAAAACCGTCAAATTTCGAGTTTGGCGGTCACGGTCGGCGGTCAACCGTCAAGGGCGGGGAAAATTACCTGTACAAGCTTATATTACATGTACGCGTCATCAGAAAAAGTATGCTGAACAGCTTATTATAGGAAGGGTATATATGTTTAAAGTTTAAACACAACGTAACAGCAAAACTCTTTCTAGCCTGGCAGAGTCCATTCTCCATGTTTTGCTTTCAAGTATTAGTTTAGCTCGCTCTGATGGTGTACCTGATGCTGGAATAGCCAGATACTTCAGTGCCATTTTAGAGACTGTGGGAAAATTTAGGGAATGTGGGGAATCTGGGAAAACTGGGGGAGTTGGCAGATGGATCAGTTTTCTTTACGGCCATAATACAGCGCGCTATACTATACGCGACGGTCAAATCACTGTATTTCAAATCTCCAATCACACACACGAAAACAGATATAGCTTCCTCTATTAACAAGGGGTCTATTCAAAACACTTTAGGGGCCGTTCATAAATTACGTCACGCAAAAGGGGGGGGAGGGGGTCTGAACAATTGTGACGGTTTGTGACGGGGGGGAGGGGGGGTTTAGGCTGGCGTGATGTCACATTTTGAATTAAAATTCATTGTCGTGGTCTATGATGCACGATGGTATTTAGCGGTTACTAAAATTGATTCATGTCGTGGGTAAGTAATATTGATCTACGCGCTCAATGATGGCATCAGTACCAGGCAGTCCACTTGCATTTGCTTTTTCGGCCGGTCGTGCAAGATCTGCTCTCTCTATTTCGCTTTAAACGTGATGCTGCAGAAACATATGGTGATTCATAAGCAAGACAAGCCAAATAAGAGCTAGTTGCTGCCTAGTTGGGCATTGCCTGACTACCGGCGCGTTTGACCAAACCGAGAAATTATTACATTAGAGTCACGCGCATCAAGTTGCTGCCCTATCTGAGGCACAGAGATGAGATAAAGTTGACTGCCTGAAACAGGCTAGGCAGTCTGTATTGGTAAAAATCGAAGGAATTATGCCGGGTAGCCACGCGGCCTAGAATGAAGAAGACCTTCATCACGCTTCATGCTTGCGACGATGTATGGTATATTATTGACAGTAGTGTGGTCGAATTCAATGGAGTTGCCCGCATGCGAAAACTGTTTCTTTGAGCTTTGCTTGCATTACGGCGCGAAACTGGCCAAATATGCACGCTCGAAGCGATTTATGATTATTCATGAGGGGGGGGGGGGAGCAAATGTGACGTAATTAAGAGGGGGGGTGTGACGGGTTCCGTGACGGAGGGGGGGGGGAGGGGGTCCAAAACTGCCTTAATTTGTGTGACGTATTTTATGAACGGCCCCTTATGGAATATAGCAGTGTCTTACACATGGGTTTATGTAACTGGCAAAGTATAATCTTAATAATTTGTCTGTTATAATTGCAGTTTTATTAAGAATTAATTAATCGTGACCGTCAAAGACCGGCTCATATTTTTGACGGTCAGCCGCCAAATATATGACGGCCACCGTACTTCCCGGCTCAGACGGCCAGGCATGTTGGCGGTCCACGATCACTGACGGTCAGCACAAAAATCGGCAATTTTTGACGGCTGCCGGACGGCCACGGCTGGCCGCGGCAACACTGGTGGCGATCGATTGTTTGCGCTGGTTTCGAGTTTTGTTGTGCTTGCTATATTCTATAAAGGTAGCCCATGGCTTCTTTTAGCATTACCTATTCGTTGTATACGGTGAAATGATTCGCAGTAGTAAGTTGTGGGCGTGTCAAAAAAGGGTATGGTTTGATGGTTATAGAATTTTGTAGCGCATTGAATGGGTTGCATGAAATACATATGAAGGCATTAAGGACACCTAGTTGCATTATTCATTTAAATATGAGGGCAATCAGACGATGCGCAGGGTGTTAACGTTGTCTCGAAGCCTCCACGAACGGCTTCATATGGTTTAAAGTTCGCGATTATCGTGAAAGCTAATGGCTTTCATGACAGTGGGACGTCATACTTATTTGCCCTAATGTTACAAAGATATGTTTTTGACATTTATTTTACGTAGATAGTGTTAACGAGGTGTTCTATATAAAACGCACCTTATCGTTGCCGTGGGTTCTTTAGCTTAATTATTTTCAGACTCTCCTGAAAGCGCCTTGCATATCTCGAGATTCTGATTTAGTGCAGTGCACTTATCAATCAAACCAATTCAATCAAAATTTGTCATAGCAACATGCAATGTGAGCTTATTATTCGTGTTTTAATACTATGTTTATGAAATTCTATATTTTTATTCAACGCTTCACGGCTGTATGCGGCTGGAAACATTAGAACGTACGGCATAATTGAAAAGAAACACCTCATTACTGAGCACCCGTGTTTCGAAGCTCGTAACACCTCAGTAAAACCAGCAAATCAAAATATGAAAAAAGGATTCAAACACCACACTCATTTTTATGTTTTCAAGACTTTACATACACACTCCACGTCATACGGCAATGGTATGCGCAAGGTGTTTACAGAACGCCACGCGGCAATCATTTTGGAGGGGTGGGTACTAAATTCAGTACAGTGGACTTCGTGCACTAATCCAGAAGGTAAGCTTACAACACCGATGAGTAAGAGAGATGTGGCTGTTAGAATTCTCAGTCTTTAAGTACTAACGAATTTTCTGTCGTCCCGATCGTAATCGATACGATTCTCGTTATATTTGTATGTACGTGTTATATACAACCACATGCACCAAGAGCCCAAGCACTGCAGAGTGTGTGGGCAACGGCTAAAGTGCGCAAATAGAAGCAAATAGCCATGCAGATATGATTGCAAAACATTGCAGATAATTTGCTTATCAAGTTGCCTTTGGCCTCACCTGTTGATATCAGCATATACTCGATGTTTCTGTATCTAATGTAAGCATTCTATGCAAAGAACCGTCCTTTGACAAAGGAGATACATCACAGGTGTTGTATAACGCCATTTCAGTGGCAAATATACATAACAATGAAGAATGCATGCTAAAAAAAAACTGCTATGACTTCATAATACACACAATCACTATGCAGGTGTGTGCATGTGCACTTCGAGGACATGTGAGGAGGTCAACTGTTGGCAGAGGCTGCCAACCAAAGGTCCGAGTCACACCCAATAGGTTCATAGCACTCTTCTCTCATGATCATTTTCCACCTCTTGCAAGCCAGACTATTTTCAACCAGCTGAAGTGTCAGTCAGCTGTGTTCCTGCCTTCTGACACAGCCCCCTGAGCTCCAATGCAATGCACCGGTATGCACCAATGCAATTGGGTAGCAGCAACAGGTGCATGGTGAAAACTGCCCTTCAAAATGCATACACTGGAAGACCATGCCACACAATGGGCTATTCCAGTTAATAAGTGTACACCCCTACTGATGACGTTATTTATAAAGTAACCCCGTTGGACACAGATACTAATTATACCCTTCCTCAAGACAGATATATTACTGGACAGTCACACATCACACCACATCCCTCAGGACTGCAGTATGTCTCAGTACACTACACCCCGGATATGATTTGCAGTTCCCGCAGGACATCATTCACACACTCCCCCCCCCCCCCCCCCCAGGACAAGATTTATAGCACCACCCCTCCCCCTGGACATTGCTTTATATCATTCCCCACCCCCACCCCAAATATATGGATTTAAACTTCCCCCAAGACGTGATTTATGCCCCCCCCCCCCCCTCCTTGGACATGACATATACCACCCCCACTCCCCCAGGATATGGATTATAATTCCCCCCCGGGCCCCCACTCATCCCCCAGGACAAGATTTATAGCACCATCACTACACACACACACACACACACACACACACACACATACACATGCACACACACACACATACACATGCACACACACACACACCACACACACACACACACACACACACACACACACACACACACACACACACACACCTGGACATGACTCATACCACCCCCACCCCCCCAAGACTAGAATAATAACTCCCCCCAGGTCATGATTTATATATTACATGGATTATAATATCGAACATACCCCCCAGGACACAAATTTATGTCATCAGTAGGGGTGTACACTTTATTTACTGGAATAGCATATGTTGGAGCAGAGAGTGCTGAGTCGATTTATTCAAAGTGAAGCAACTGCAATGCATTGTTAAAGACCATTAATTGTGTTGTTTTTTTTTTTGGAGATAAGAGCCACAATTGGTTGCTGCCATTCCCCCCTCCAACGAGGAGACAAAAGCTGACACAATCCTAGCCCTGCTCATAGCTCCATTGGGCTATCAATGGCATGTGACAATACATTCTGAAATCAATTTTAATCAGTAGCAATTCTGTTAGATTATTTAATACATACCGATGCATGCATATCCGTACGTAGGCCTACATTACGAAGAAAATGGCCGATTTCAAGAGGCTTTAAAACCATTTCAAAAAATTTGTTAGCACTAGCTTTTACTAAAAACAAGAAGGACATTCTACTTACTTTATCACAATAGTTGTTTTTTGCTCAGTTCTTGTGTCCGAGCGTCAGTATCGTTTATTGAATCCACGAGGTCACCGTTCCCCGCAAGGAGTACCTTTGCTTTCGAGCGCAAAAGCCAACGGTTCATAAGATAAGGCAATTTGATTTCTGCTATATAAAAGGGTCAATGGTGCTTGTAACTTGTGGTGCAGCGTTAAACTGCTTACTACATTTCTTGTACGTTCTACACAGCACATTCCTAAGGACATCGGTTGTAAAGTCCGTTGCTATGGGGCTTCGAAACCATTTCAAAATTTCTGGGCGTAGGGCCTAATTTCCACGGGTTCAATGAAAGCAGACAGCCCTGGCTTCTGTGTGTACTTGCATGGATAATGAAGACTGTTGTTGATGATTTGAAAAGTATTTATTTTTTTTACCATTTTAAGAATGACATTTAATGAACGTAACTTTTAAGAATGACATTTAATGAACGTAAAATGAATGTAAGCACCCATGATACGAAAGGGGCTTGGTGTTTTACATCCACACTAACATACATGTAGCATCCCAACGTTTAGAAAATACAAGAAGTATCATATTATTCTTGAGCACTCTGCTGGAAGCAGTGTCAACACTGATGTGTTGCGGAGGCCGGTGGGCAATACGTCATATTATTAATATAATGTCAAAATTTTACAAGGTGTTGGGCTGAAGTACAGGTGTTTCTCAATGAGCAGTTTATAGTGTCTGTTGACACAGCTGAAAATGTAGCTGTTCCTCTACCAGTTTTGAATACAGAGTTGGATAAATGTAATGTGCAATCCACTTATGTTAAGAACTGATTAAACTTAAAATCAATAAAACAGAGAAATTCACAAGTGGCACATACCAGCAGTTTATTGTAAATATAAAAAGTTGCTGTCTGTACACAAGGGATGTAAGATAACACAGAGGAGATTTGCAAAACAAAATCACTGATTTGGAAAAGATGGTTCAAAACATAGAATTACATGTATAAGTAATGAAGAATTGCTACATCAATTATCAGGCTCAAATATCATCATGACTAGAAATGATAGCAAGACATATAGCACTGCTTGCCGCAAGGCTATTTACTATTGCCTCCAATATGGAGCGCCCGTAACATGTGTGTAATGTGATTAGCGCAATATTTTTTGAATTGGTGGGTACAACTATTGATAGTCTTCCTCATAGTAGTACAGTATCTCATGCAATGTGTTTATGAATTAGGAATCATCAGTGATATTCAGGTAAGTGAAGTAATGTATGCAAATGAAAATCTCACTCATTCATGGGACTCAACAACAGTTGATGCATGGGACATCAATGACCTCCATATCAGTGTGCACATGCACTGTGCCAGTAACTTCGTATGTACTGCAATTAGGTGCTATAGCCTCTGGTCAAACAGAAGACTATGTTTCACATCAGTGATATAGCTTGCCTCATATGATTTCTGTATTCAGTTGCAGAATTCATTTTTATATGTAAGGTCAACAATAGTTAACCATTTGGAAAATACCTTAACTGACAGAGTTGCTGAGCAAAAACAAAATATTCTGCATCATAGACACATTATTTCAGTCAGTGAAAAGTACTGGTAAAGTTCCCAAAGCCACCAACTGTCATGCATGTTACTGGACACATGAAGACATCGAGGAAAAAGGGGAAGATGAAAAAATATGCATATTTGAATGGTAAAATTTTGTTTCCGAGAACATCATAGTATATGCATTTGGCTATATGTTTCTATATCGCTACTATGAGCAGCCTGCATTTTATGCATAATATCGGCTGTATAGTACCTTCTAAAAAGGATATGCAGGTATGTGTGGCAGTTACTCCTTATATATTTGGCTGCAGTAGCCTATTTAGCAGTGGCGTAGGAAAAGGGGGGGGGGGGGGGGGCAACTGCCCCCCCACTTTTAAAAGTAGGGGGGCCATGCCCCCCCCACTTTTACACCAGCAATACTATTTTATTTTTATCTTTAGTTTTGGGAAATTGCACAGAATGCTTCGATTTCGATGTATTATTCACAAATAAATTAGCTTACGTTGCAAGGGGGATCCCCCACCCCCCGCTCGTTTCGCAAGGGGGACCCCCCCCCCCCCCCCCCCCCCCCCCCGCTTGTATTTCGTTTGCCCCCCCACTTTTAAACTCCTTCCTACGCCGCTGTTTAGTAAGATCAGTATAGCGAATAAAAGTTAAACCGGCACAGTTTTTTTTAGCGCGGTCATTCAATTCCATACATTCAAAAGTACTGCTTTATGCTGCCGTATTGACCGAATGAAAAAAGATGATATGATAAGTAATATACCGTTGGAATGCACATTATTTACTCTTTTTAGAACCATGCGAATTGTTGCAAAAATATCAATTTAAAAAAAAATATCCAAGTACCTAGAAAAGCGGTGGAATTAGTAATATAAGTGGTCTGGATGGTAGGCCTATTGGTACGCGCTTATTCCACTGTTGGGTGTGGGCACGAGGGGGTGTGCGTTCATTGGAGTTGTTGTACATTGCATTGACATTGGCGTGCTCGAGGACATCTGTCTGCATCGGGTTCTTGGTTGGTCCTAGCACCGTAACATTCCATCGCTTTTCGTTTCCAGCATTGGAGTTGCCTCTTGCTCATTGCCGTTTCTAGAGGCCTGCCCAGATTGATGCTGCTGCTTTTACTAGCCACAGGTACTGGATAAACAAAGACCGAAGACGTCACATGAAGTATGTATTCATACGAAAAATGACGCTATGATGACGTTTCAAATGTAATTCATAGGGAAATGGCGGAAGTTTTCAGGTATTCGACTTTGATAGCACTTTTCTAACGGCAAAGGAGGGTCTATCGCCTCCGAAGTTACGCTTTTGGGATAGATCTAACATCTGACGAGTCGGAGACGAAATATATCCGTTCAGTGAGAGCGTACTACGAAATAGCATCCCTAAGCTTTTACGAGCTAAAAACGCACATCCAGCTCGATAAAACTGTAACTATTTACCGGACTTAAAAACGGACGAGACCAAATGTTGGTGATGCTTGTTCTCTAGATATATTGCAAATTTGGCTAAGATCTATTGCCTACAGGAGGAGGAATTCAGCTTTAAATTTTTTTAGTACTGGGGTCAGTTACAACAAGTACAAAAGTAAATAGTCACGTGATGTGTTTTTAACTTTCAGTATGTATTGAAAAATAGTTGTCGTTGTCAGATTTGCATTTGAGCTTATTGTTATTGAAATAAATTCAAATGTTGTCAATAAAAGTACCAAAAAATTATTGTTCCAAGTGTGATGGTTTCCACTGTATATGTTATGACAAGGATTATTAACATTACTGTACGTAGATTGGAAACCCGCATTGAACGCACGCATAAAATTTTATCACCATCCTTGCTTCGCCTCGTACCCCGACCAAGACGCAAACTACATGTAAGCCTTTAAGGAGGTTTGTACTTGCTGTACTAAGCTTTTGTGTACAGATATGTAACAACAGTCCTTTGTACAGTTTTTACCTTGTTTGCTCCGATTGAAATCAAAGTACAGTGAAGGAATGGAAGTTTTGCTATAGCCAGCACAAGATCCTATCCAGGTTCCTTCTGCATCCATACAAGATGAGCCGGGGTCTTCTTTCCTAAGTAGTGAAAAGGTTATGACATTAGCCTTCCAAGCCGAATTTCCAGCATGGAATTGTTTTTCCATTTACCGGTATAACCGGCACATGCATGTGATGGGCGTTCTGCACTTACCAGCAATCGTTTCAAGGCAAAGTACACAGTGGTGGTCCTTCTAGCCATGACCAGCAATTGCATGCAATGAGGTAAGGGACATGCACCATGCAGTTCCATTCAGGCTGAGACAGAGGCAGGCATGCAACTGTGACAGGAGCCCGCTGCAGTGTTGTGTGTCAGTGGTAGAGTCACGCGATATGTGGCCCATGGAAGACACACATACACGGAAGACTAAGAAGCAGTACAGCTGTTCTTTCCAATTGGGTGATTTCTTGTATAATGATATTTAGTCATGAGCCCTGATTACATGTATATACATGCAATCTAGAGCAAGAATGTCCACAAATGAAAACAACGCTTTTTATAACTCAGGATTGAAATTAATTGACCACTTGATTATTACCGACGTTAGGCAAATATTGTATTAACAGTCTAACGAGATTTAAATTATTGTAAGTAGTTCAGTAATTGTATCAAAACTAACATAAATCAACATATTCAAAGCCCTCTATTATTAAGATTGATGTTAGAGATAATTGATATTAATAAATAGCGCAATGTATGAATATGCAGTGGAACAACATTGATTTCAAGCTACTAAGTTCAATAACATTTAAAGTCATAATTTATTGATGTTGAAGCTGTTGTTGGATAACTAATTTTAATAAGCATTTCTAATCAGTCCATAATCAAATTTTAAAAAACACAAAATTATACAATTATGGGATATAGTGATAACTGTACTAGCTCTGTGCCGGTTCAAATCCACCATAGGCAGGAGTAATCAAATCGCTTCAAATTCGGTTTATAGGTAGAGAGGTCATTTACCTATTGATTTGTTCATAGATAGATTTGTTCTGTTCGTTAATTTTTATATCATCCGCTACGGAGATACAGCTGTGCAAAGTAAGTACACATTTCCCTTATCGGTTTCAATCCGATAATGTGGAATCCAGCATAGAGGATTGAAATATCGGATCGATGCTCAATCCATATCAGTTTCAAACCCAATTGGTTTGAACTTTTTTTGCTTTGCACATACATGTAACAGTTCGTTTCTTCCGCGTGCATGGGTGCTAATATTCCGCTGGTACATATATGAAGTTATACAATACTTGTAAATCTTGATTCCACGCGTTTTTTTTCTGTGCACCTATGCAAACAAAGGGATACGGAAATGATACAATGTAGGTCTGCATTACAGTGATAGTTGACGGAATAATTTTTTGACATTAATTTTATGTTTCTTTGAATTAAAAACAATAACCATATGTGATATTGAAAATCTAACTGCACAGATGCTAGGGCTATACAATTGTCATCAAGTAGTAAAAAATATGGTGTATCACGTGACTGTCACGTTCTACCACTTTCGTTTTCAGTGACCCCAGTCTTGTCAACTGAGTTTCGCTATATATCTTCACTCGGGGGTAACGGATCAGGATGATTATTGGGATGTAGCTTAAGGACCAACCTCTAAATGATTTGGCCGAGCCAGATTCTGAACCCGGGAAACCGTTCGGTTATTTTCGAGCGATGCGTAGCTTTTAAGGACTAAAAGTGTTAGGTTGTTTTTTTTTCGAAGCGCTCGATTCATGCTAGATGAAGCATTCAGTTGTTCTGAGCGATGATCATTGCATCGTTTGGGCCCCTTTTTACAATGTACCGGCTTGTTTTTCCATTAGAATTCGGGTTGCCTAACTTCTGGCTTTAAAAACAGCACCATTTTCAGATGAATTTCATTAAAACGTGCTGTTATAATAAGTTATTGCTTATAAAGTGGGCGGTCCGGTGGTACGACTCAAGCTGAAAACGGTTCTTTCCAGCTGTGAACGATGGCGGAGAGCAAGTATAGGGGTAGAGCATACCTGGGCGGCGGTTGGGCATCGTTGGGATTACCCTCGGAACTTTTCTCTCCTGCAGCGATGCCCAAGTACGCTCTACCTCTTTTCTTGCTCTCAGCCGTCATTCACAGATGGATTATGCTTGGTTCTGAAAAGAACCATTCTCGGTTTGAGTCGTACCACCGCCCACTTACTTAGGAATAACTGTTTATAAAGCATCGTTTTAATGAAATTCATCCAAAAATGGTGCTGTTTTTAAAGCCAGAAGTTAGGCAACCCGAATTCTAATGGAAAAACAAGCCGGTACATTGTAAAAAGGGGCCCAAACGATGCAATGATCATCGCTCAGAACAACTGAATGCTTCATCTAGCATGAATCGAGCGCTTCGAAAAAAAAACAACCTAACACTTTTAGTCCTTAAAAGCTACGCATCGCTCGAAAATAACCGAACGGTTTCCCGGGTTCAGAATCTGGCTCGGCCAAATCATTTAGAGGTTGGTCCTTAAGCTACATCCCAATAATCATCCTGATTCGTTACCCCCGAGTGAAGATATATAGCGAAACTCAGTTGACAAGACTGGGGTCACTGAAAACGAAAGTGGTAGAACGTGACAGTCACGTGATACACCATATTTTTTACTACTTGATGACAATTGTATAGCCCTAGCATCTGTGCAGTTAGATTTTCAATATCACATATGGTTATTGTTTTAAATTCAAAGAAACGTAAAATTAATGTCAAAAAATTATTCCGTCAACTATCACGATCTCCACTGTAGTCTGGGGACTCGGTAACCTGCATGCGCGCATAGACATTAGATTAGATACTCTAATGTCTATGATGCGCGCAACGAATTTGTTCCCTACTGCCTGCAACAGGATGAATCTTGTTTTATAGTCTAGTCAGGCATGATTGTTAGCCACGTAACAATCAGTCGGGTTCCCAGACTTAGGTCTGATACCGTCTGAATGTAATTCACACATTGATTTCCTAATTCCCTTCTTTGCATCTGCACTAATCCTTTCCGCTAATTGTTTTACTTCGCAAACCCATGTAGGTAGTGGTTTATGAACGTTGACCTTCCTTCGGGCTCTGCGGCTTTATATAAAATTTACGATCGCCAGTGTGTTTTCATGACGGTCACGTGCGCTAACTAGCAATTTATTATTTCGTCACCGTGTATGTTGCTATATTGCGTAATAAATGCTTTAAATAATATCGTGGGGGTGAAGTCCCACCTTCTTTCCTCCGACATTCGCTCTCGTCCGCTTATTGATTATCTCGTCCCCAGCATTATGACAAAATGTGAACAATACACATGATGTAAATCGTGCGTTGCATATCCTCTATATAATCAACGGCTTCTTCCAAACCATAGGTATATCTTCGGGAGAGCTGCGATTACAGCAGACAGCAACACAGTACTGAAATTGAGGGTAACCGCTCCCTGTGACTTTGTAGTATCCTTGAGCGAATGACGCCCCGTAGCACCTAACCCTTGCCGGGCCGCGTACAGAGAACTGCGTACCGAACTACAGCAGATAACACTCAACTGATCGGCGGCGGTCTCTGCGGCTTGAACGCAAGCTAAATTAATTTCACCACACTGAGTAGCTGTCGCATTTACAATGCAAGTAGCATTGACAGGATATGGCGTTGCCTGCTTCACATATTCACGGCCTTCCCCAGCGTTTGGTAGAGAGCAGCAGAGTGGCAGCAGCGTCGAGCTGATCCCAACAAAGAGTATTATTGTGCTCTTCGTTCTCGCAGCCATTTCTGTTGCAAGTGTAGTCTTCTCGTGGTACCCTAGTAACTCGCGCCAATCGAAGTCTAAGGAAAGGACTTTGAACTTGACCATTGACCTTTAGCGTTACGTCATGCGCATTTTTTTTTTTTTTTTTTTTTTTTTTGCTTGTATTAACTTTTGAACCATGCACTCTTATGTGATGAGGACTTCATTTCAGTCCAGAATATCCAATCACTTCTACCATAGATATTAAAGTCTATGCTTCTATATACTTTTGATGCGAACCTACGTAGATGTAGGATTTGTAGTGTCGTGAATACGATTAGCAAATTGGCAATGTACCGTAGAATCAATTGGACTTCAGCAAGCGTATTTGGATAGAGAGGGTATCTACAATATAGTAAAACTGCCGACGCTTAATAACGCTCACTCGTTCCCACACTCGAACCTTACAAAACGTCCGGATCTGATATTAAAGATTCGCTCGGATGAGAGGTTTATTGCACTGTATCTTTGTCACCATTGAAGCACAATGTTAGCGGTTATGAAAAGGACCCAGAGAAGATAAGTTAGAAACTTACTGCCGAATTTTTAGCAAACATAGTTTTCAATTTGTTAGTAATAGCCCACAACAGATTTTATCGGCCAGAAACAACTGAAGCGCTCTTCAGAGAGTACACAGGCACACACCCCGACCGTACACGGGTGCCTGTACACGAGTGGCTAGCCCCATCAGGCCCCATTGCTATGTTATCACAGACATGGCACAAGTTCCCAGACACACTCAAGTTAGATAAAAAGGAGTGATACAAGATATTAAAAAAAAAAAAAAGTGACAGTTGGGTTTTAAAAGTATGGAAACAAGAGATTACGGGAATTATACAATCATTAATTTATAAATATTGCAGACAATTTGAGGCAGCTGGGGGTAGCTACATTTCCTAAATAATGTAGGTCTGTAAATTAAAGTGAATATATAATTTCCGTAATCCCTTGTTTCCATACTTTTTACTCAGTTGTTGTCTACAAATCCTATTATTTTTAAAATGAATGTATTAAGGAATGATCTTTGAACTCTACCACTGTCCTTTAGTGTTATGTCATGCGCATGCATGGTATGCAGATGGTGTTAAAAATAAAGAATTGGAATGCTCGACCAAATCGGTTTTTGTGCTTTTTTGCTTGTAACTTTTGAACCATGCACTCTTATATGATGAGAACTTCACTTCAGTCCAGAATATCCAATCACTTCTAAATGCTTTTTTATGTTGCATCTGGTGGCAAGGCAAGAGGCCAGGCATGAGAAAGCTTAGTGAAAAGTAGCCATCCAAGCTGAATTTCCAGCAGGGTTGAAAGAGGGGATATTCTTTCTGGAATTGTTTCCAGTTTTAGTGGGTGGTGTGTGTGTGTGCCTCTAGTAGGTGTGTGTGCCTCTAGTAGGTGTGTGTGCCTCTAGTGTGTGTGTGTGTGTGCCTCTAGTGGGTGGGTGTACCTCTAGTGGGTGGGTGTGCCTCTAGTGGGTGTGTGTGCCTCTAGTGTGTGTGTGTGTGTGCCTCTAGTGGGTGGGTGTGCCTCTAGTGGGTGGGTGTGTGTGCCTCTAGTGGGTGGGTGTGCCTCTAGTGGGTGGGTGTGCCTCTAGTGGGTGGGTGTACCTCTAGTGGGTGTGTGTGCCTCTAGTGTGTGTGTACCTCTAGTGGGTGTGTGTGCCTCTAGTGGGTGTGTGTGCCTCTAGCGGTGAAGACATATATTGCACCTGAGGTGGTAAACCTTCACTTGGACACAAAGCCAGGGTAATCAGCGACATGTTTAGATCGTAAGGGCCATTCAGTGCGGTTATTGTATACTTTAAATGTAGTTGTGAAGATTTTCTTAATTGTTTCTCAATGAAATTAATCACTCTAGTTTTGGCATCTTGAATTACTTGATTGATAACTATTATTAACCGAATAGTATGCCGTTTGATCTCATTAGTTACATACATACATGAATATTGTACAGTTGTGTGTCCATTATAGGGTCCTGGGATCCTGTACTACATGTATGCATGCATATTATTTCATAACAGATCGACAGAACTACTTAGAGGTATCAGTGAAAATTGAAACAGCATACCGGCCGGGCTACCAATGGAAGATATTTAATTTGCTTATTGTGGTCATAAGATGCATCAGAGATAATATATACATGTATATTTTTTCTCTGGATGCATTTCCTGCTCATAATTATTACTGGGTAGGATCACTTTGACACACAGTATTGCCTTTGGATCAGACTTCACTATTTATTTATTTCTTTAACTCAAAACTGTACTCTCGACAAATATAACTTTTGCCTCTTCCCCCTCCCTTCCCTCTTCCCCCTTCCCTTCCCACTTTGGAAGCCTGGTATGTATACAAAAGACACATCAAAAGCGGGCCGGGTAGGCTGCTATTATCTGCACAGATTCACGTCTGGTAATCTTATACACAGTATAATAATAGCACATGTTGTATAGGATCAGAATGGAACTTAAAGATTACATGATGTTGCTGAAACTGCCGGCAGCAGACTAGTCTAACCGCTTAACTTATAAGTGTTATATGAAGGAGCGTTTGTGTGTGTGCAGTTGTTATGCACTAGACTATGAGTAGCAATCCATAAGATAAGGGCGTATGATGGTCGGACTGTGTGGTTACATTACAGACACAGCCAACAATCTATACTATTGGACGACCGCCAGCAAGTCACAACCGGGCACATCCGCACCCGCACGATCATCAAATGTACCTCGTCATTCTCTAGTCATTTGTTAAGTTCGTGCACGCCGGTTAGACTGGTCGAGATATTCCATCCTATTGATTAGACGGCCGGTATGTAACCTTATTAGTTTAATATGAGATTAGCTTTACCTATATGCGGGATGTCGGCATTCTGATGTGAAATTCCACTGGACTGCTGTTCCAAGGCGTCAAAATAAGACACTTATTTTATTTTTTCTTACGCAGCAGCAGGCGAATATGGCAAGCCATTCAGTACTGTGTTCCCAGAAGGTGGCGCCCGCGATGGGAATGGTGGCCGAACTGCAAGCCAAACTTCAGAAGAACAAGAAGGACCTCGTGCCCTCAAAGCCGGCAGTTAAGACGGGCGCTGTCGACGTAGCCGTTCTAAATGGCAAGGTTGCCAAACTGCCTACAAAGGACGCGGCCACAGCAGCCGTACGTGACGATATTAATTCCGCCGCACGGCGATTCGACGTTGCGTCACCGCCTGCTGTTAGCCATTCAGCCAATAAGCAGCCCGTACCAGGTGCCCAAGAAGGGCGGAGACCACCCCCTTCAAATCTCAGGACGGAACTTAGAAAAACGACAAGTAACGTTACACTTGGCGGCAATATCCAAGGTAGCGACGGGGAGATTAATGGCTCGCGCAGAAGTTTTGGGGGCGAAGGAAAAGAACTAACCACGGTTCGCAGCCACGGAGATGTACAACGCGGGCTGACGGTACTACTAGAACAGCCCTCCCCTCCCGCCTTCGGATACCAGAACGTGTTCGATGATCCGCAGCCGCGCGCCTCGAACAAAGATAAAGACAGAGACACTGCCCTCCAGAAAAAAAAGCCGATTCCCATTCCAAGAAAGAGCTCCACTACAGATACGCAGGCACTAGTGGGAGGAGGCCCTTCAGAGGAGGAGGGAGGAGGCGAGGAGAGCAGCTCACGTGATACTCCGACCGGAGCTGCCTTGCAATTGTCCAAATCTCTCAACGACCTCGATGGCTGTTCCAATGTAAATGATGCTACGGGTCCCTCCGCGGGATTCGTTCAAGTCAAATTGCGACACCAAGCACTGTGTGTGTGCAAATCTGCTGAGGACATGTGCGTAGGAACGGGGACCCCACCCACCAAACCACGCCCCCTCCCCGGTAAATGGGCACTCGCAAAGACGATCAGTGACTGCCCCGCCCTCTCGGCAGAGGCCGCACCTCCTGAGGTGAGGAACAGGGCCTGCAGCGAGGGTGACCTCATAGCCCCGCCCTTAAACGACGACGAATACGTTCAAATGGATCCCACCACCACCATCACATCCTCACCGGCTGCCGGCAGCCATGAGTACCTAAAGGTGCTCCCTGCTGAGGAGGATGTGGACATGTACATGGACATGAGCCTGGAGGTGTTTGGTAAGGGGGGATCTCCTCCCTCTGCTGCCATGACCTCATCAGACGTGAGAGCACAGATGGGTAGGGAACAAGGGGAGGGGAAGGGGAGGGGGTATTCCTCCTCCCCACCCCAACCAAGCACCCCTGGATCGGATGCCTCGTCCTGTCAGGGGGAGGTGGGAGGCACTAAACCCCCCATTGTACCCCAGAGGCCCACTGTGACCAATCGCAGTGAGTCCTCTAGCCCCGATGAATACCTATATTCTACCATACCCAGCAAGAAGTACTTCGTATCCACCCAGACACCTGACTCGCCAAAAGAGGCTCCGCCCACCAAGAGGGAGGTGACCATCTTGAAGCCTCCTGACCCTCCCCCAAAGTCAAAGTCTCTGCTGAGAGAGGTAGGTGTGCTCTTAATGGAACATGCCAACAATAAGAAACCTGACGAAACAAAAAGCAAGTCCACTGCTGTTGTCAAGGAGACCACAAAGAAGGAGGGGCCAAGGGTGGAGCCCTACAGCAGCAAGAACCGCAAGTCACCATCACCTGTCAAGATGGTTGCCAAGGCATCAGCAACAGGTCACATGCCTGTCAAACTTGCCGTCAGCCAGTCGTCATCAGAGTCTGACTTTGAGAGTACCAACGCGTGGGGACTGAAGAAGGCCCTCTCTCCCAGGAGACCCCCGCCCCCCAAGGCTTCACGCACAAGGGTGTACGACCAGAATATCTACGACAGTAAGCCTGTAGACAACAGCAGGGAGGAGCCCTCAGAGCAGCAGGAGGCAAAGAGAGGTGTGAGAGGGAAGGGGTTGAACAAACTGCACACCAAGATAGACCGCACCTCTCTCCTGGTCATCATGGAGAACAGGGAAGCCATATTCAAGCAGCTGGGACTTGGATCATGTGACCCGAGTACTGGCGAGGGTAGTGCAGTGGACATCCTGGGCACCATACTGGGGCAGATCGATTCCCTCCTTAGTAGGAGACTATACTCGGAGAGGGAGCTGATAGCGGCCATTGAGACCCACCTTAACATCAGACTGTCCTCCCCGCAAGCGAGTGAGAGGGATAAGGAGGGGGAGGAGGTCGGCAAGGGTAAGGAGACCCGGATGGTCCTAACTGACCAGGATGTGGAGAGGGTTAACCAGCTGGTAAGGAACAGCTGCTTCGAGGACGACTCTGAACCCGAGGGTGGGGGAGGGGGAGGGGATGAGATGGTGAGGTCGGAGGTCAATGATGAGGCAGATGAGGTGACAAGGAAAGTCTCTCAAGACAGCATTAAGGCTTCTCAAGACGCCTCTCAAGACAGCATTAAGGCTTCTCAAGATGCCTCTCAAGACAGCATTAAGGCTTCTCAAGACAGCGATTCGGACTGTGAGTATGTGTCTTCTGTGACGGTACCCTCCTCCCCCCCTGCTGTCAGAAAGCCACACAGCCTCTCCCTCTCCAACCTGGAGATATGTGAGGTGAGGGTGGCAGGGGGAGGAGTGGACAGGAGACCCTCCACCCTTGCCGATGATGTCATCAACACAACCTTCTCCTGGGATTCTGGGTGTGGCACCTTTACGGAGAAGGGGGGCCTGTTGACCAAATTTGGTAGTGGGGTGAGGGTGGATATCCCCCAGGGGGCCATACCCAGGGACAAGAGACAGCAGTTGTGGTTGGAGGCTAAGGACACGTTTGCCATTGAAGACCCAATGGATGCCACATGCCCCCTACAGGGGTCCCCAGCCCTATGCATCACCCGTGGCAATGAATTGGAGAGCCACATTAGAAACAAGGCCGACACCCTCATACAGCTATCCCCCACGGTGGAGGTGGGGCCCAGCGACGCCATGTTCTTCAAAGCCCTCCGTGTGACCATACCACACTGCCTATCCCTGAAGAGCCTCGGGTGGAACATCCATGTGGAGGGGAGGGTGAGTCCCTCGGGGGAGTGGCTGCGGTTGCCCAAGTCCCATGCCAACATGCTGTCGTGTAAGAGCAAGGCGGGCCTCTTTTGGAACTCTTCCTACCAGCTCCACATGAATCACGTGACCGTTCACACCTCACAGCTAGGCTCGTTTCGATTGGTCGGGTGTCCGATCATGAAAGGTGCGAGGTCTGGCAAGAAGATGTTGGCGAGTGTGTACACCAGGTGCCAGGGGGAGGAGGAAGAGAGTGCATGTGTGCCAGTGAGTGTGTTCATCATCAACGACATCCAAGATCATTCTGAGGTGAGAGCCATGTGTGTTGGGGGCCAACAGTCCATATCTGTCCCAGTGTGATTGTAGTGTAAGTACTAATTGTGCAGCACTTATGTAGAGATGTGTGTGCATGTACCTGTGAGGGACATATGTGCTTGTAACATGTGACATGTGTTTGTAACATGTGACATGTGTGCAAGGTACCTCACAACACATGTTTTGGTTGCCATAGCTACTAGCTAAACAAATATTAATGCGCTTCTTCTTGCAGGCTCTGGACACAGTTTTGGTTGCCCGTGGTTACAACAAGGTGGAACAGAAGCTTTCGTTTTATTGTATCGGTGATGGAAAGGACTTAGAAGTGTCTCTGGAGTGTGACTCCCAGCATCTTAGAAGGATGCCGCCCACACAGGTGAGGGAGGGGGGTGACAGGAATGTGGCTATGGCATGAGAGGGTGGGGATGGATGGGAATGTGGGTGGTGGGCACTAATAGAATCAATCGCTGAATTCACATGCACCAACAAGGGAGGGCGAGAATTTGAGGGCAAGGTGAGCCTGTATGGGTAACGTTAGAGAGACGAGAGGGCAGAGGTTATCACCTCTCTGTAGCTGAAAATAAGGGTTTTATTAATAGGAAGCTAAGTGTTGATAGCGATATCAAACTGGTACTACTCGTTAACTTCCTGTATAGCCAGTTGAGATACCTGCTTTCGTGTGTACCATGTTATGTGCACACCCTAAATACATGAGTGTATTAGTGTTATGTACACAAACTGTTTAATACGATGATGCTCTTTCGTTGTTATGGCAGTGTGTTCCATTTGGTCAGTTCTGGAGACAGAAGAAGATTGGTCAGTCACATGTCACATTCTACTTGGAGAAAGGAAAGGGGGCGGGGCCACTCAACCTGACGTTGAAGGTGCATCAGGTGGGGGTGCAGAGCAGAGACACAAGCCAGTGCACCTTCCTTATAGAGTGATCATGTGACTGACGTGCGGTGGTCACATGACCATATGGGCTGTGGTCATGTGATCAACGTAAATTCTTTATACATGTGTGTGCAATGTTTGCGCAACGGTCATGTGATCAACGTACTGCCTTTATGTGTGCATCAAATGGAAATATTTATGAAGTCCGCAATGTGAACTGGCAGCATGTAGCTATAAGGAAGAGATGTCAAACATGTCTTGTACATTCTAACTCACAAAAGGTCCAATGGCCTTGCAGTAGGCCAAGTTATCGGTACTAGTTATTAACTATATTCTAATATCCCAGCTGGTTAGATATATATCCCAGCTAGTTAAATATAACTGCTAGTTAAATATATTCTAATATACACCTGCTAGTTAAATATATTCCACTGCTAGTTAAATAATATACCAAATCAGATTATTACCTAACTCCACTGACAAAGTAGAAGGAACTATTGACCTGCTCTCTTGCAAGCAGATGATGATGTCAACATCTGCCAGATGGCTATGTGTGTGAGGCGTTACACAACAGGATGTGTGGTTCACTGATGTGATGTGTCACTCACTATGTAGGGGTACTGGAGATGTGCATGGCTGCAACCATGGCAACGCTGCAGTATGCCCATAAAATAGCTGGTAATCAAAGCCCAATGTAATTCTCCAATTCTCTCACCTTTTGCGGACACTATATAGCTGGTTCAAAGGTAACCCCACTGTGATCTGTGGACACTATATGGCTGGTTCAAAGGTAACCCCACTGTGATCTGTGGACACACTCCCACTCATCACGTCTCCATCCTATTGACACATACCAGGTTTCCCCAACATCCATACTGGGAAAGCTCTGGTGAAAGGAAACCATACCTTTGAAGCCCACTGATCAGCAATCATCACATAGTACACACTCCTCCCACCTTCCTCCCTCCATGTCTCCCCTTCCCTCCATCCAAACACATCCTTCCTTCTCCTCCACTCCATCCACACATACTCCCTTCCATCCACACATCCTCCCTTCCATCCACACATCCTCCCTTCCATCCACACATCCTCCCTTCTCCTTCCCTACGCCTTCTCAATACTGGATGTACATCAAGAGATAACCAAGTCCACACTTAATTAAAGCACACCACTCGTATTCATTCTTCCTTTGTCTTCGACTTTTTCTTCCCCTCAGGTGTGGTAGCTTTCTTGCCCTCAGCTTTCTTGCCATCAGCTTTCTTGCCCTCAGGTGTGGTGCCTTTCTTCCTAAGCATCTCCAGGTCCTGGGCAGTACCCTCACCATCACATGACTGGTGACCCTCATCACATGACTGGTGACCCTCATCACATGACTGGTGACCCTCATCATCACATGACTGGTGACCCTCATCACATGACTGGTGACCATCATCATGCTTCTTCCCTTGTTCCTTAACGCAGTGACGTGGGATCCACCCCCTGGTACTGACCAGATGTCTGTTCTTCATCTCAGCTGCCATGGAAACAGCATATGCACATACATGACCATGTGCAATGCTATCCTACAGAGTACTTCTGACATGGCACATCCCCCTATTGGGGGGGGGGGGGGGGGGGGGGAACATGATGGGGTCTACAGGGGAACATGATGGGGTCTACAGGGGAACATGATGGGGTCTACAGGGGAACATGATGGGGTCTACAGGGGAACATGATGGGGTCTACAGGGGAACATGATGGGGTCTGCAGGGGAACATGATGGGGTCTACAGGGGAACATTATGAGGTCTACAGGGAACATGATGGGGTCTACAGGGGAACATGATGGGGTCTACAGGGGAACATGATGGGGTCTACAGGGGAACATGATGGGGTCTACAGGGGAACATGATGGGGTCTACAGGGGAACATGATGGGGTCTACAGGGGAACATGATGGGGTCTACAGGGGAACATGATGGGGTCTACAGGGGAACATGATGGGGTCTACAGGGGAACATGATGGGGTTTGCAGGGGAACATGATGGGGTCTACAGGGGAACATGATGGGGTCTACAGGGGAACATGATGGGGTCTACAGGGGAACATGATGGGGTCTACAGGGAACATGATGGGGTCTACAGGGGAACATGATGGGGTCTACAGGGGAACATGATGGGGTCTACAGGGGAACATGATGGGGTCTACAGGGGAACACAGGTCACACTCTCTCAATTACAGTTACAAGAGAACACTTACTTTGATTCAGTAGCACATCCCCATACACCCAATAGCTTGAGTAGGGGGAGGGGCCAGCAAGTAGGGGGAGGGGCCAGCAAGTTGGGAGAAAAGAAAGATGAACATAAAGTATGTTAGTTACCTAGGCAACTATTGGATGCCCAGCAATCATCACATGCTGAACAACACAACCTTTAGAGGACAGAAGCCATGACTGTGTGTGTGTATCCCCATGGGCGCCCCCAGCTTTTCTGGAAGGGGGGGGGGGGGGGGCCAGGATAGGGCAAGGGGGGTGCCATTTGACAGCCGTGAATACATTTTCCACTTTCGGCCGATTCAGCCAGCGAGGGGGGGGTGCTGTCCGCTTTTGGCCGATTTAACGAGTGTGTGTGTGTGTGTGTGCTGTCCGCTTTTGGCTGATTTAACGAGCGGGGGGGGGGGGGGGTGCTGTCCACTTTCGGCCGATTCAATCAGTGAGGTGTCCACCCTCTCGGCTGATCCAGCCATACTATCAGTGGGCGGAGGGTGCTGTCCACTTTCAGTGCGTATGTATGTAAACTTTTATTACAAGGGGGGGGGGGGGGGGGGGCCATGGCCCCCCCTGGGGACGCCCTTGATCCCCTCCCAAATAGTATTCATTGCACACACACACACACACACACATTTATAGCTTTCAACTCATACGCTACCATGGTTACCAAAGTGGGCAATTAACCACAGAGGTGTGGCTACTTACTCATCAGATTTTGAGACGGCAAACGAGTCCCCAGGCTCTACGCCCACTCTCCTGTCCAAGGTGGGTCCACACGTGGCCACACACACACCATGGGAGCACGGGCACCAGGCTCCATTGTATGACCTCACCACCTTGACCTCAACCTGTTGAAGTGAAGGGAGGGAGGAGTCACCACCACCACCCTAGCACCATGGTTGCCATGCCTACCATATGCTCTTTTTTCTCTTTCTTTTGTTCCAGCTGTTCAATCTGTTGAGACGATGGAGGTACTAATGTATGGGAATATGGAGGTACCAATGTATGGGAATATGGAGGTACTAATGTATGGGAATATGGAGGTACTAATGTATGGGAATATGGAGGTACTGATGTATGGGAATATGGAGGTACTGATGTATGGGAATATGGAGGTACTGATGTATGGGAATATGGAGGTACTGGTGTATGGGAATATGGAGGTACTGATGTATGGGAAAATGGAGGTACTGATGTATGGGAAAATGGAGGTACTGGTGTATGGGAATATGGAGGTACTGGTGTATGGAAATGTGGAGGTACTGATGCATGGGGATATGGAGGTACTGGTGTATGGGAATATGGAGGTACTGATGTATGGGAATGTGGAGGTACTGATGTATGGGAATATGGAGGTACTAATGTATGGGAATATGGAGGTACTGGTGTATGGGAATATGGAGGTACTGATGTATGGGAATGTGGAGGTACTAATGTATGGGAATATGGAGGTACTGGTGTATGGAAATGTGGAGGTACTGATGCATGGGGATATGGAGGTACTGATGTATGGGAATATGGGGAATATGGAGGTACACCTGTATGGAAATATAGAGGTACACATGTACCAATGTATGGGAGTACATGTATAAGTCACACCCAAAGTGATCTAACTAACACATCCACACCATGGCTTTTCGAGGAATGAATTACACGTAAGCATTGCTAGTTCAGTAAACATTGGTAGGCATAGCTGTGAGTGTTTGTTGGGGGGCCATCTGTGCACAAGATGCCCAGAATGGGGGGGGGGCCATCTGTGCACAAGATGCCCAGAATGCCTACTTGTAGCATATATACAACACCCACCTACAGCTATACCTCAACTGGAGCAATACAATCTGATGACTGCAATCAAACTGTACTTATGAACTAGCAATGCTTACTGAACTAGCAATGCTTACTGAACTAGCAATGCTTACTGAACTAGCAATGCTTACTGAACTAGCAATGCTTACTGAACTAGCAATGCTTACTGAATAGCAATGCTTACTGAACTAGCAATGCTTACTGAACTAGCAATGCTTACTGAACTAGCAATGCTTACTGAACTAGCAATGCTTACTGAACTAGTAATGCTTACTGAACTAGCAATGCTTACTGAACTAGCAATGCTTACTGAACTAGCAATGCTTACTGAACTAGCAATGCTTACTGAACTATAGCAATGCTTACATTGCTGTGAACACTCTACAAGCTTATAGTGGGCGGGTCTTTAAATACATCACAGACCAGACATGGATTTTTTCCCAACAAGGGGGGGGGGGGGGGTCTGTGGATCTTTTTATATTTTTACAAAAACCACGGACATTGGACGGGGCTTGACCTGGAACAATGTCAAGCCATCTATTAAGGTACTGGCAGGGGAGGTGGGGGGCACACTGGCAGGGGAGGTGGGGGGCACACTGGCAGGGGAGGTGGGGGGCACACTGGCAGGGGAGGTGGAGGGCACACTGGCAGGGGAGGTGGGGGGCACACTGGCAGGGGAGGTGGGGGGCACACTGGCAGGGGAGGTGGAGGGCACACTGGCAGGGGAGGTGGGGGGCACACTGGCAGGGGAGGTGGAGGGCACACTGGCAGGGGAGGTGGGGGGCACACTGGCAGGGGAGGTGGGGGGCACACTGGCAGGGGAGGTGGAGGGCACACTGGCAGGGGAGGTGGAGGGCACACTGGCAGGGGAGGTGGGGGGCACACTGGCAGGGGAGGTGGGGGGCACACTGGCAGGGGAGGTGGAGGGCACACTGGCAGGGGAGGTGGGGGGCACACTGGCAGGGGAGGTGGGGGGCACACTGGCAGGGGAGGTGGAGGGCACACTGGCAGGGGAGGTGGGGGCACACTGGCAGGGGAGGTGGGGGGCACACTGGCAGGGGAGGTGGGGGGCACACTGGCAGGGGAGGTGGGGGGCACACTGGCAGGGGAGGTGGGGGGCACACTGGCAGGGGAGGTGGAGGGCACACTGGCAGGGGAGGTGGGGGGCACACTGGCAGGGGAGGTGGGGGGCACACTGGCAGGGGAGGTGGGGGCACACTGGCAGGGGGAGGTGGGGGCACACTGGCAGGGGAGGTGGGGGGCACACTGGCAGGGGAGGTGGAGGGCACACATCATATGACGCTTCTTAAATTATAAATTGGAACTAGTAGGTATACATGTATACGTAATATGTATGTAAGATGTATTGACTTATAACATCCAATATCAATATTATAATTATTATTATTTTATAAAAATCAATGAAAATGATATACATTATTGTTATAATTATTATTAAATGTTCTCCGAGAAACCTCCAGCAGCCGGCATCAGGGATCTCAACATTATGGCTCTGGCATTTGACCTGACAAGGATGATTTTTGAATTTTAATAAATAAATGTGCTTCGTATTTGCCTATTATTTTTATATTATAATATAATTGTTGGGAATAACTATTACACAAACGCAACAATAACTAAACACAAGTGATATATAAATTATTAATAATTACAAGTTACAGGATTAACAAATGGATACAGATGTAAAATACACAACTACACTACAAAGTTAATGAATCAATAATTAACGTAACGGTTCAATTACGCTCCTCAAGAGGAAGCCTCATAAGGAGAGCCCTTGTGTTGGTGCGTACAGGGGACAGGTTGAGGTGACCATACAGGTTAGCAACCACCTCTGACCTAGGTTGGATCTTGTGGCAAGGGCGGGAGAAAGCCTGTGCCCCATGCTCCATAGCCTGTGCCCCATGCCCCATAGCCTGTGCCCCATGCTCCATAGCCTGTGCCCCATGCTCCATAGCCTGTGCCCCATGCTCCATAGCCTGTGCCCCATGCTCCATAGCCTGTGCCCCATAGCCTGTGCCCCATGCCCCATAGCCTGTGCCCCATGCTCCATAGCCTGTGCCCCATGCCCCATAGCCTGTGCCCCATGCTCCATAGCCTGTGCCCCATGCTCCATAGCCTGTGCCCCATGCTCCATAGCCTGTGCCCCATGCTCCATAGCCTGTGCCCCATGCTCCATAGCCTGTGCCCCATGCTCCATAGCCTGTGTCCCATGCTCCATAGCCTGTGCCCCATGCCCCATAGCCTGTGCCCCATGCTCCATAGCCTGTGCCCCATGCTCCATAGCCTGTGCCCCATGCTCCATAGCCTGTGCCCCATGCCCCATAGCCTGTGCCCCATGCTCCATAGCCTGTGCCCCATGCCCCATAGCCTGTGCCCCATGCTCCATAGCCTGTGCCCCATGCTCCATAGCCTGTACCCCATGCTCCATAGCCTGTGCCCCATGCCCCATAGCCTGTGCCCCATGCCCCATAGCCTGTGCCCCATGCTCCATAGCCTGTGCCCCATAGCCTGTGCCCCATGCTCCATAGCCTGTGCCCCATGCCCCATAGCCTGTGCCCCATGCTCCATAGCCTGTGCCCCATGCCCCATAGCCTGTGCCCCATGCCCCATAGCCTGTGCCCCATAGCCTGTGCCCCATGCTCCATAGCCTGTGCCCCATGCTCCATAGCCTGTGCCCCATGCTCCATAGCCTGTGCCCCATGCTCCATAGCCTGTGCCCCATGCTCCATAGCCTGTGCCCATGCCCCATAGCCTGTGCCCCATGCTCCATAGCCTGTGCCCCATGCCCCATAGCCTGTGCCCCATGCTCCATAGCCTGTGCCCCATGCTCCATAGCCTGTGCCCCATGCTCCATAGCCTGTGCCCCATGCTCCATAGCCTGTGCCCCATGCCCCATAGCCTGTGCCCCATGCTCCATAGCCTGTGCCCCATGCTCCATAGCCTGTGCCCCATGCCCCATAGCCTGTGCCCCATGCTCCATAGCCTGTGCCCCATGCCCCATAGCCTGTGCCCCATGCCCCATAGCCTGTGCCCCATGCTCCATAGCCTGTGCCCCATGCTCCATAGCCTGTGCCCCATGCCCCATAGCCTGTGCCCCATGCTCCATAGCCTGTGCCCCATGCTCCATAGCCTGTGCCCCATGCCCCATAGCCTGTGCCCCATGCCCCATAGCCTGTGCCCCATGCTCCATAGCCTGTGCCCCATGCTCCATAGCCTGTGCCCCATGCTCCATAGCCTGTGCCCCATGCTCCATAGCCTGTGCCCCATGCTCCATAGCCTGTGCCCCATGCTCCATAGCCTGTGCCCCATGCCCCATAGCCTGTGCCCCATGCTCCATAGCCTGTGCCCCATGCTCCATAGCCTGTGCCCCATGCTCCATAGCCTGTGCCCCATGCCCCATAGCCTGTGCCCCATGCTCCATAGCCTGTGCCCCATGCTCCATAGCCTGTGCCCCATGCTCCATAGCCTGTGCCCCATGCCCCATAGCCTGTGCCCCATGCTCCATAGCCTGTGCCCCATGCTCCATAGCCTGTGCCCCATGCTCCATAGCCTGTGCCCCATGCCCCATAGCCTGTGCCCCATGCTCCATAGCCTGTGCCCCATGCTCCATAGCCTGTGCCCCATAGCCTGTGCCCCATGCCCCATAGCCTGTGCCCCATGCTCCATAGCCTGTGCCCCATGCCCCATAGCCTGTGCCCCATGCTCCATAGCCTGTGCCCCATGCTCCATAGCCTGTGCCCCATGCTCCATAGCCTGTGCCCCATGCTCCATAGCCTGTGCCCCATGCCCCATAGCCTGTGCCCCATGCTCCATAGCCTGTGCCCCATGCCCCATAGCCTGTGCCCCATGCTCCATAGCCTGTGCCCCATGCTCCATAGCCTGTGCCCCATGCTCCATAGCCTGTGCCCCATGCTCCATAGCCTGTGCCCCATGCCCCATATTATTCAGCGGCCATAGGGGTACAAGCCCACCCTACTTCCATACACTTTTCATCGCTGGCTGGGTGCTTTCTGCGCTCAGTGGCTGAACCTGCCATACGGGGCACCCCTGCTTCCAAAAGGGATATAGCGGAGAGGTCAAAGGCAGCAGGCTTGCCACTGAGCCAGTTGTAGTTACACAGATCACATGACAGATCACATGCTACTATACCATACCATACATAAGTCACATGATAGATCACATGCTATTATACCACATACCATACATAGGTCACATGCCATGCCATACAAAGGTCATATGACAGATCACATGCTATTATACCATACCTAGGTCACATGACAGAGCTATTATACCATACATAGGTCACATGACATGACTCCTTACACTCAAGCTGTATGGATTACAGCCTTCTCTGACTGGCCACTCCACCCCATTGCCTTTGGCTCTTCCTGATAAGTTGATCACCTAGAACAGCCAATCATATAAAAGATGACCACACCCACATGAGGTAACCACATGTATCGTTCTCTGATACCACCAGATTTATACATGAAGTGGCAATTACATATTTGCTTTCCATTTGGAGCTCACCTGCTTAAAGTTTTCCCAATTGCCCAGGTTGTATGGGTAGACAAATGGCTCCACCTTAACCCCCTGTGCCTTGGCTCTCCTTCTCCTCTGCCTGGCCTGGGAGGAGGGGCAAGCATCGGGTCACATGGTCATGTCAAGATCACATGATCACTATGGTTACATACAGATACAAAGGTATATATGATGAGATCACATGACTAGGTGCCAGGGTCACATGACTAAAACGATAGAAATCCCACATGCACACATACCACAACCACATGATCATCTCTGCATGCATTTTGTAGATGAAACTACATTTTATACAGTCCCCAGACCTACATTACCTTATGGTTAGGTTATTGGGGTCATACAGAGAGGACCAATGGAAATATCACGGGTCACATGATGCTCACACACCCACCACAGGTCACATGATGCTCACACACCCACCACAGGTCACATGATGCTCACACACCCACCACAGGTCACATGATGCTCACACACCCACCACAGGTCACATGATGCTCACACACCCACCACAGGTCACATGATGCTCACACACCCACCACAGGTCACATGATGCTCACACACCCACCTTTGATATAATCCACTCTTCAATCTGTGTCTCATTCTTACATATACTGTATACCTGTGAGATAAGGGAGGCGTGGCTCAGTGATTAGACACATCACTATAGCAACCTCTAATTGCAAGCCAAACCCACAGCCACTCCCATCAGGGACCTCCCCCATCAGGCACCACCCCCATCAGGCTAATACCTGTGTAGCAAACAGAATGAACACTCCAATTGCTGCTCCCATGGCAACGGCAATCCCCATCATAGCCATGATGATCCATCCCATGTTGATCGGAAAGTAAGGTCTGTAGTAGTTGAACTCCTGTGAGAGTGGGAGGGTGTGTTTCATGTGTTGCATGTGTGTGCATGTGTGTATGTGTGTGTGCATGTGTGTATGTGTGTGTGCATGTGTGTATGTGTGTGTGCATGTGTGTATGTGTGTGTGCATGTGTGTATGTGTGTGTGTGTGTGTGTGTAATATGTAGACTGTAAATTTTGGAGCTTTACATTGAAATCCAAATACATAACTCAACCTGAACCCCCTCTCTCCCTTTAAGGAAGGCCCCACCCCTTGGCCCCTCCTCCCTTTAAGGAAGGCCCCACCCCCTTGACTTACATTGGTGACAACTCTGTACAGGAAGTTGGCATTGAGTATGGCACCGTGCAGACACCCCAGGGGAACATAGAAAGTGAACCTCAAGAAGGAGGCGTGGTTTTCATGTCCCACACAATTGTTGATCCAAGGGCAGTGATGGTCCATCTTCATACTGCAGCTGTATGGAGGTGTGGGGGGTGATTACCGGTGGGGCTGGGGACCACCAAGTGAGTAAATAAGGTGTGGCCATCTGCATTTGTGCTAATGTATAATGTGAACATGTTACCAGGCATGTCCAGGCATGTGTAGGCATGTCCAGGCATGTCCAGGCATGTCCAGGCATGTCCAGGCATGTGTAGGCATGTCCAGGCATGTGTAGGCATGTCCAGGCATGTGTAGGCATGTCCAGGCATGTCCAGGCATGTCCAGGCATGTCCAGGCATGTGTAGGCATGTCCAGGCATGTGTAGGCATGTCCAGGCATGTCCAGGCATGTCCAGGCATGTGTAGGCATGTCCAGGCATGTCCAGGCATGTGTAGGCATGTCCAGGATTGTCCAGGCATGTCCAGGCATGTGTAGGCATGTCCAGGCATGTCCAGGCATGTGTAAGCATGTCCAGGATTGTCCCTAGACATGCCTGGACATCCAGGCATGTGCAGGCATGTCCAGGCATGTGCAGGCATGTGTAGGTTCCTCTGTACCGAAATACACATTACATCACATGACAATCATACAATAATGACACCACTACCACTTTATGGGTCATGTACATGTACTATGGGACAACGCCAGGGAGGGGGAGGGGCTTAAAGACAATCTATATTTGCATTGTGAATTAAAAATTCCGTGCCTTATAGAATGTTACAACCTGTATGTAGAGGACATTGCAAGCTCTTAGGAAATCAAAATATTGAAAACTTGAAAGAAAAACACCCAGTGCCAGAGTTGGCAGATAATGCCTTTGAAGCCAATTATTGCCTGCACACATGTGATGTGTGCAGATGTGTGATGTGTGACCTCCACACTCACCGTTCACACTGGTGACAGTGGTGGGATCGGGGTGCCTTGTATCCATCACATATCTTGCAGTACTGAAGAAACTGTCCGTCATCTGGCTTGGCCTGGGGATGAAGCACTCAATAAAGAAGCACCCCATCTCACAGACATCATGTTGCTATAACAACACTGATATGACATCATGTTGCTAATATGAAGCACATGTGGGACATGTACAATGTGGTATGTTGGTTGTGATACACACATCTACTATCTTCAAAAGTGACAATGGAAAGTGAATCATCAGCAACCTTCAGTGTAACAAATGAAAAGTATAACTTCTACATACACAGCACACACACAAATACACATACCACATACACATATACAGCACACACACACCACATAAACCACACATACACCCCACACACCACACACCACACACACACACCACACACACCACATACACCACACACACATACACACCACACACATGCTTCCATACATGCAAGGCTCATGGTGGGAGTATGTGGCATATATGCCAACCAGGGCCAGTGAGAGCCATAGTGAGGCCTGGGGTAACAACATCGGCCAAATATGAGCGGGAAGGTGGGGGGGGGGGGGGGGGGGGGGGTCCCCCTTGACATTGGCCAAAAACAAGTTTTATACATCCCTAGTACGTTTAAACTGCATGCTACATGTATGTACTGTTTAGCCATAATACAATACAATTTTGGACCGCGGGACCCCTATTATACCTTGGGGCCCGGGGTAAGTAACCCCGCTTACCTCCCCCCCCCCCCCCCCCCCTCTCTCTCTCTCACCGGCCCTGATGCCAACTACCCACTCCCTCCTTCCCCCACGAATTTTAACCCCCTTTTCGCTATTCGTAGCTCGAAAGTGCACTCCCACTTCTTTTAACCTTTGCCAGAAACAAATTGTCTGTATATCATCTCCGCCTCTGCGTAGAGATATTTAATGCCCACCCAACACTCGACAGGGGCGGGGATTAGCAACTAACCGGTTTCCATCCGCGGGGAAGGTACCCGGGTCCGTGGAGGGCTTGGTAGAAGTTCTTGAGGATCAAGAAGAGCCAGGTGTACATTACGATGAAGTTGGGCCATCGGAAGAACGTCACGCGATTTTTGGGTCGGTTCCACAGCTGGATAGCACTGTAGGTGCCCGAGATTGTAACTATGGTGATGATGGTGAGAGCGATCAGCGGGCCCCAGTGCAGCACACGGCGCAGACGAACAAACACCTCGCCCATCTAGTCTGCTCGTCCCCAGACTATTAAGATTTGGGTAACGTACAATTAAGTGCACCAGAGCGGCTAATCATTCACGCGCACGGTATATTTGTGTGGGCGTTATTTGTTTCCCGCGAATAGGAAACGAATAACGCCCACAATATACCATGCGCATGAATAATAATTACATGTAATGTATCTCACAGATGTTTGCGGCTGGACAGTAGGTTGGATAATTAAGCGATACCGTAATTTAGTATTAGCCACCAAAAAAAATTCTAGCCGCATCTCATTATACGATATCTGTTTTTGCGAGCCTATATCATACTCGTCTTATGACATTCCGAGAAGAGAAAATGCTCATGAAAACACTCTACCACAGCTATACGTAAGCCATAATTGCCCAAGCACTACATTTATTATGAGTGGTTCTGCGCAGCCCGTTTTTACATCAATGCAACTTTGGCGGGAAAAGACGGGGTGTACTTGAGCGGTCTTTGTGGACGAACCAACCGGTAGAAATCTGTAAGCGAGTAATATAATGATCAGCACACATAGGAGAGTATATACATATCGCTCATATATAGCCGCCTTTTTTTTTAACTTCAGAATAAGGCAGGAGTTTTTATGAATAATTTCAGTATTTAAGAATGGAGATACACGCAAAGAAAGTCGAAGAGCGATGCAGAATGTGTGGCCGCTTCTTAGTGGAGGATAAAGCCAAAAAGAAGAGGAAAACATATAACTGCATACAGTTTGCAGAGGATTTGCACTCCAAATTCCTTATCAACACCTCCCTGGACATGCACCCACCCACCCACCATCCTTTGTGTGATACCACAAACATGGGCCCAACAGTATTCCTTTTGAGTGGAAGGCCCACACAGAAGTTGACTGCATGGTGATATTATATTTTTATATGCTGCATGTACATGTGTATGTGATAGTACTCAGATATGTCATCCTAAACCACCACATGCAGGCTGTCCAGCCCACAATAGTGCAGCTCAGATTTACGCGGAATAGTCCCTGCCATGCAGACAGGCTTCTCAGCACAAGACCATATACTTGCCAGTACCAACAATCCAGACGTACTGGACCAACTTCAGTGTCCCTTGTGCCTGACAATTGTGCACCACTGAACCATTGGAGCTACCATGTAGCAGTGGTGTATCCAGGATTTCAGTGAGGGGGGTGCTTAAAGTGAGGCCCGATATGAAAAGTGGGGAAGGGGGGGTGCAGTTCGCTTCAGGTCCGATACGAAAAGTGGGGGGGGGTGTGCAGTTCGCTTCAGGTCCGATACGAAAAGTGGGGGGGGGGGGGTGCAGTTTGCTTCAAGTCCGATACGAAAAGTGGGGGCCTTTGTTTGGCGCACAGCAAATACGTTATCGTTAATAATTAATGGTTACAATTTTGGCCGAGGGAGGTGCTCAAGCACCCGGAGCACCCTCTCTGGATACGCCACTGATGTGGGGCACTGGCTGCATCGACATATCATACACAGGTTCATGGCTTCCAACTGCAGTAAGATCAAGTGTCCATGCTGCATCATGGACACTCCTTTGGCTCCTTCACCGCTGAAGCCCACACCACCATTCATTCAGACCTTGCTAGTGGTACATTGCCAGCAAACATGTGGAAAGTAAATACGGGCTGGTGAGTACAGCACTCACAAGTGTGCAGAAGAACCTGGACCTTCAGATGCTGATGTGCAGACAGCATGTCACACAGTCACTGGCTTCCACCAGTTCTCAACCGATCGTCTGAGGGAGAAAGGAGCAGAGTCCATCCATACCAAGTTGACTTCTTGCAACGTACGTACCATTCGGTACATGACCCAGTTAGAAGACTGTCCTTGATTATGAAGGAGCACCTGCTTCCTATAGATCCACAAAACGTGGCAGCGATCCCTCCTCCTGATACGTATACCGTTAAATTCACGATATTTCAGCAATACGCATCTCTAGCCCAAAAAAAGGCGGCTATAAGCAGATAATGGAATCAGTTAGTACCTTCTGTTATCTCTAAGATTTACTTGAATCAAACCTTTTTACCGGTCGGGAGCGTGGAAAACTTACTTCAAAGTGGAGAGGTACGTCGAGGGTTACCCGCTTTCACGAGCCATAACTTGCCGTAGCGTCAAAACTGTTACACGAGAAACGCAGTATTTGTAGAAAGATGATGCTTCTTTTGTTTCGAGGTTTTAAATGACGCTGGTATAATTCCTGTTTTTGTACAGGAGGCTCACGTTTCTTGGCTCTGGTTGTCTAGGACGTTGCTAAGGGAATACGTAATCATTTCAATATTTCGGGTTATAAACCTTCTGTCCACAAAATATATGGCCGCAAACACCTGTGATCTGATATCATTGTTGTAATACAAGATGTGGCTCGTGTGAGATTCACGCAACGCAGCCAGTAGTACATGTAGTACGTGTCCTTTTACCCCTTTAGTTTCACTACACTACTTCTAATTGTAGCTGGTGTACAGGCTTAGCTTGTCTTCCAAAATATCTTTAGGCTACAGTGTTACGGTGATAGGACCAACCAAGAACCCGATGCAGACAGATGTCCTCGAGCACGCCAATGTCAATGCAATGTACAACAACTCCAATGTACGCACACCCCCTCGTGCCCACACCCAACATCCCCCCTAAACAACAATTGCTACACACACAACACCGTTTGTTCAGATCTTAACATAATCTCGATACTTGGCAGGAACTCTGGAGGCTCTTCCACTTCTGGTCTTGTAGACAGAGCTGCCTTCATCATCTGCCCTTAACACTGGCACAGGGTTTGCTTTAGGTTCTCCGGGCTGCTCAGCATCGATACTTGGCTCAACTGTATCTTCCTCTGCATCCAGGGAGCTATCTACACCTAATTGCTCGGTGGTCTCATCTAAAGTTTGCTCCGTCTGGTCTGCCCCCATCTCTTTCATCGTTTCACCACCTATAGCTTCCTCCTTGTCGACTGACTCCCCCTCCCTAGGTGGGTTCTCGGACTGTTTGAGGAATCGACGGTTTCTGCGAACCAGCTGGCCCTCTATGTCAACAATGTATGACCGGTCTGACACTTGACCAACACATGTTCCCCTCTTCCACTTGGTCTTGAACGCACGCATATCCTGCGCTAGTATAGGCTTCCCTGTCTCTAACGGTGGCAGTACTCTTCTTTTTGCATCTCCACTGGACTGCAGCATTTTGTGTTGCTTCTGCTCCTTCTTCTCTAACACGTGTGTTTGTACTTCAGGGTGCAACTTACTGCTCGCAATTGGAACCGCCCCTCTTGTTCTTCTTGACAACAATCTCTGTGCTGGACTGGAACCCATACCTATTGTGGGCGTGTTCCTCCACTCAAGCAGGGCCAGGTATGGGTCTGTGCTTCTCTTCATAAGCCGTTTAGCAATCTTCACGGCCGATTCAGCCTTGCCATTTGACTGGCTGTTGTATGGGGACGACAGGGTATGTTGAAACCCCCAGTTCTTGGAAAACCTTGCAAACTCCCAGGCCGTGAACTGTGAGCCTCCATCTGTGTGCACCCACACTGGTATGCCATGACGGGCAAATTGTTGTTTGCATGCTTGGACTACTGCTGAGGCTGTCACCTCCAATAGCTCAGTTATCTCAAAAAAATCTGTGAGGTAGTCCACTATAATCAGGAAATCTTTGCCTCGGCAACGAAACAAGTCCATTCCCACTTTTTCCCACAGCTTTCCCATTATCTGATGAGCCCGGCACTCCTCCTTTGGTAGTGCTGGGGCATTTTCCTCACAGACTGAACAACTTCTCACTGCCTTCTCAATGTCTTTCTTCATTCCTGGCCAGTACACTACATCTTGAGCTCGCCTTAAGGTGGACTGAATTCCCTGATGACTGGAGTGCAGCCTTAGCACAATATCAGGTCTCGCCTCCACCGGTACTACCACTTGCCCTCCTTTGTAGACAACACCCTCCTGGACCGTCATGGTTTCTCTGAAGTTCCAATAGCTCCGAACTGCTTCCGGAATATGGTCTATTTTCTGAGGCCACCCTTGTTTAATGATCTTGATCAGCATGGCATATTCAGTATCACGTGCTGCTGCACACTTGATGGCTGCTATTCTTTGGTCACTGATTGGAAGAAATTCATGTTCCTTAATCATCTGAAGTTGGAACACCACCTCTTCCTCAAATGCACTCATCACTGTTGGTCCCGCTGGGGCTCTAGACAGAGTGTCTGCTAACACTTGCTGCTCTCCTGGTCTGAACACAACTTCCAGTGAATACCGTTGTAGTAGCAGCAGCATCCTTTGCAGACGCCGTGGTGCGGACAGAATTGGCTTCCGAACAATGATTTCCAGAGGTTTGTGATCCGTTTCGATGCGAACCTTCTTACCAAAGATGTATTGGTGGAATTTCTGACAGGCAAACACTATTGCCAGGCACTCTAGTTCTATTGCAACATAGTTCTTTTCACTTTTGGACAGAGAGCGGGATACTGATGCTACTGGTTGCCCCTCTTGCATAAGTACGGCCCCGAGTCCCACTGTACTTGCATCGCACTGTATAACGACCGGCTTCCTCACGTCGTAAAATGCCAGACGCTGTTGGTCACTTATCAATTCTTTTAACTTCTCAAATGCTGATTTCTCTTCGACTCCCCACCCAAATGTTGCATCTGCTTCTGTGAGTCTCCTTAGAGGTTCACTCACTTCAGATAGCCTGGGAACATATCGGGACAGATAGTTGCACATTCCGAGGAACCTTCGTACGTCTGACACACACGCTGGCTCAGGCATCTCCTGTATTGCAGTCACTTTTGCTGGATCTGGTCTGATGCCACTGGCCGATATGATGTGCCCGATGTATAGCACTTCCGACAAATGCAGACGCAGCTTTTCCTTGTTTAACTTAAGGTTACATTCTCTGGCTCTGTGCAGTAACTTCAATAAACTGTCATCATGATTCGCTCTCGCCTCTTCCATAGTGCCCCCAACACCAAACACCAAAACATCATCAGCCACTACTGCCACTCCAGAAAGTCCATGTAGAGCCCCTTGGAGCCGTCTTTGGAACTCTTCTGGAGCCGACGAAATCCCAAAAGGCATACGTAGCCATCGGAACCGTCCACTTGGGCCCCAGAAAGTTGTCAGATAACTGCTCCTGTCTGTCAACTTCACCTGAAGGAACCCGTCCTTGGCGTCCAGTAGACTAAAAATTTTGGCTCCTTTCAGCTTGGGCAGGACATCATCGATGGTAGGCATATAGAAGTGGTTTCTTCTAATGGCCTTGTTAAGATCCCTGGGGTCCAAACATATTCTCACTTGCTTCTTATCCGGCTTCCAAACAGCTGTAATATTGCTCACCCACTCAGTAGGCACATCCACGGGGGCAATCACCCCTAACTCCACTAACTGTGTCAGCTTGTTCTCCACTGCTTCTTTCATCGTATGAGGAATCTTCCGCGGCCTGTTCTGGACAGCAGGTACCATCTCGTCAATTTCAATATCATACTCCCCAGGAAGGGACCCAAGGCCCCCAAAAACATCATCGAATTCCTCTAACACCTGCACCCTGGTGATTTTCTTCCGTTCCTGGATGGCATATACAGTTCCTACTTTGTAACTGAGAAGATTTAGGGTGAGACATGTATCCAATGACAAAAGTGAATGGTGGTTGCTTCTCATCACCTCGAAGTATAAGCTTTTGACCTTCCGTTCTGCCTCCTCTACTTGCAGGTTACACCCACCCAGTGACTTTCGGAGGGATCCATCATACATCACTAGTGTGGTGACACTGTTTACCAATGCTGGTTTTCCTAAAACCACATAGTCCCTCCATGACAGAACATTACATGTGGCTGCTGTGTCCAACTGACACTCCACCATGACATTCTTCTTCCCCACTATAAACTGCATCCTAGCCAACAGCTTCTTTCCTGACCTATGAACTGTTATCTGCAACACTTCTTCATGACCCAGTGACTGGCTATCACCTTGCACCATGTGTGTTTTTTCACTGTTGCGACACCTCCTTGCAAAATGGTTCAGCAGCCCACACTTCAAACATTTCTGTCCGTATGCAGGACATTGTCTTGGCTTGTGCGTTCTGCCACACTGTCTGCACTCCCTAACTTCTCCATACCTTTGACCTTGATCATTTTCCCTTGTCCGAGTATTTGCTAGCTTTTGGTACCCTGCCCTCTGAACCGCTGACACGCTTTCTGCACTTTCTGAGACACTCTTTACCTCAACTGGTACTTCCCCGCCATCAACCTTCTTTTCCTTACCAACCCAAGATTCCAGGTCAGCTGACGTTGCCTCCATCGTTTGACACATCTGAATGGCCTTTGGCAGCTCCAGTTTATCAGTCTCGAACAGACGTCTCCTCATCCTGTCGCTGTCTACTCCCCTTATAAGCACATGCAGCATCAAGTCGTCTTTCAGTGCGCCAAATTCACAATCTTTTACTTGCTTCCTTAGATCCGCTACGAACTGATCGATGGTACGATGGTCTTGCTTCATCTGAAAGAACCGATCCCTGATGACGTGTTTACTCGTCCGCCTAGCACACACTGAGTCCAGTTTTTTCACTATTGTGTCGAAATCATTCTTGTCCTCTCCGTCGGCAAAAACTAGTGCTTCGTGTATATCATTAACTCGCTGCCCCACCGCGCGCAAAAGAATAGCTAACTTCATCCCACTCGATGCATCCGCCTTGCCAATAGCCACAAGAAACAGGTTAAACTCCTTCTTAAACCTCGCCCATTGATCTGTAAGATCTCCTTCTCCTACGGGCTCCGGCACTAAGTATTTTTCCATCTTTCTCACCTTTACTGACTCAGGCTTCTTTTTGTTTCACTTCTGACACCATGTTACGGTGATAGGACCAACCAAGAACCCGATGCAGACAGATGTCCTCGAGCACGCCAATGTCAATGCAATGTACAACAACTCCAATGTACGCACACCCCCTCGTGCCCACACCCAACACTACAGAGAAGGTCTTGATGTGTGGTACTCTAATGCACTTATCAATGCCACCCGGTACCTCCCCCCGTACGGGCGATGCCGGGATTAGGAGGGGATTTGACAATATTTGACCAGCGTGCTATACGTAGGTAGGGGCAGTTTGACATGATAGGGGGATTTGACGTTTAGCCACGCCTACATGCATGTATACTATATATGTAATATCGTATTACTTGTACATGTATACTGTACTATCGTACATGCAATATGCAATGGCGCAAGACAAAACTGAGTGTTCTCAGGGACTGCCTATTGATATGACGTCTGCGACGTATACGTACGTTCTCGGCGGCGGAGTTTAGATTTAGAAGAACAGTGGGGTGATCACAAGGTCTTTGTTAATCTTCAGGACGACATTAGTCCAGTTGCAAGTATGAGCGAGTTTTAAAATGATAGTTCTGCACGCCAATTGCAAGTACCAACCATGATGCTGCATGGCGACCATTCCTGATTCAACAAGACCACAGCCGCGGCCGGTGAGTTCATATTTTACGGTTTTTACCCCGCGCCGTATATCATGTCATGCATGGCGTGCATTTAGCATGTAGTACATTTGTCTCTACCAGCCCTAATGATATTCATGCAAATTCTACATCTTGTGATTGGTCTTCAGTTTACCCATTCTACCTAAACACTAGATAATCTACGTAAACAAGTGAGACCACATGCACAATGTACATGTACTGAAGGAGATTTTAATAAACAACAAAATGTCTTCACAGCAAACACCTGTACATTTGGTTGCACAGATGTGCATACGTGCATGCTTTTATATGATAAAAAGGTTAGATGTGTACTTTTTAAAAACCCATTTGCAGATGATTTGTGTGTCTACAACAACCATATGGGTAACCGTCTAGCTGCCTCCAAGTTCAGGGAGACCTTCACAGTCACACCTACTGAAGGACCATGGGGAAGCACTTGTCCAACTTGTGAAGGGGTTTGCAAAGGGCACGGCTATATACCACTCAATGTTGTGGATGCAAGCTGCAAGCAATTATGCCGCCCTCTGTTGTTTGAAGAACTCAGTACCTTTCGGAATTGTGCAAAACAATCGCAAATACTCAGAAGATATAATAATTCAGCTGCAAAGAAAACACTAGATATATGGTTGCAATACAGCTACCAATGATGTATCTGAAGGTGAATTGTAGAGACATTAAAAAAATTGTGGAGCAGCCAAACTCAACAGAACCCATACAGTGACTGATGAGACTGACTTTTGATGTGACACATGCAATATGTACCTATATACATCAGAAATGTATATATCTGCTCTCAAAATTGTCTTGTATATTGGCATCGATTGTCTTTATTTTTGTTATCTTTTAAGTATCGAGTTTAAAAGTATGACAAACGCATCTACATTTTAGGAGCTATAGAAGGCAACGGAGACGTCAGCTACTAGTCGTCATTCTACAGATAACGATTGGTGCATGAGCGTGTTACTATATATGTTGGCTTAAGCTTCATCCGCGGCTTGTACATGTATATGCCTGTGCTTGCGCGAATTCATCGTGTGTCAAACCCTGACCCCTTAGATAGGGAGGATTTGACAGCATACCACAGTATAGTTTGATATGACGCGATGTCAATCCCCGACCTTTGCCCGTACGGGGGGGGGGGGGGGGGGGGGGTACCGGGTGGCATTGATAAGTGCATAATTGATCTTAAAACACACAAGCACAATCTTGATATTAGTGTACTTCTGTTGCAACTCCCACTGGGTGACATCCCGCATTGTCCGCAACAGTAGAATGGAACGAAAAATGCATAGCTTCTGGGTGCTCCACCCCAGACCCTGATGGGGGAGCTTACTAAATTTAGGTACACTCACCTATCAAAATTGTTGTTGCACCCCCCCCCCCCCCCCCCCCACCTGAATTAGCCAGCATAGTGAAGAGTGCAAAGCTGGCTGGTAGCTTGTACAAATTGCAGCATTTGATGTCTGCTTTAGAATCATTATAAAAGTGAGGTCTTCTCAATCAAATGCTAAGTGAAGTAAATAAGCCATCCATTGAGTTCAAATCTTCTCCTGTGACAGATTCCGACGTGAATGCAATAATATCTCTAAAAGGCAAACTTATCAGATGCAAGTAGAGTGCTCAAGTTGAAATAGAAGTTGAAATGACACCTTTGCCAGTCAATACGTGTCATCATGATGCAGTCATTGGTAGGTAAAGAGAATTACTCCTGCTCTCCAGGCCCACTGTGAGGAAGAGAAGCGGTTGCTAGTTGTCACTGGGATTGTGTGGAAGAAAAAAGGATACAAAGTCTTATATTGCAATTCTCATGTCAGTTGTGCTGTTAGTGCTGATTGACATTGAACCACGGAAGCACCCAGTTGTGCATGACATGGATGGTAACCCTACAGACTTCCCCATCTATCAAGGTGATAATAGCATTCGCCAGCTACAGGGCACATTTTCTGGTGCTTGGTTCTCTCCATAACCTGATCCCACATTGTCCATGGCTCAAGTGAACCTACAGCATTAGCATATATCAGCCTGTCATAGTTCAGGAGGAGGTGTTATCTATCTAGGACTAGTAAGGTGCAAAAGAATTATACCCTGAGAATTTGAAATTGAATGTGCAGCTGTTGAGCATCACCTTTTTAGCTGCTCTACAAACACGCGTACCAAGCTTTTTAATTGTTCCATTCAACATCAACTGACATGAGCAGACTAGTCTCGTACCCAGACCCAAGTTTTCACAGCTGCGGATGGTAATCCATCCGCAGATGTGAACATTTGGGTCTGGGTACGAGACTACGAGCAGACGCTGGCTTTTGACGGTTCAGGATCAGGGACCAGGATCAGCATCGTACCGAACCGGCAGGATTCTAATTCGATCAGCGTCTCTCTTTTGGCGGTATTCCTTTCTTCGTTTGGACTTCAAATGGGCTGGGAACGAGGGACGTACAACGTTCCTCGTTTCCAGCCCATTTGAAGTTCGATGTACGTCGAGACTACTCTCCTCTTTCGTTCCCGTGAACCAGAGGTGTGCAGGGAGGGATAGAGAAAGTATACAGGAGGAGGGAATAAGAGGGTAATTAATAGTAAAGCTAAAGAGAATTGCTTCTCTGAAATGTAGACTGATGCAAGCCGTTTGGAGGCCAGAACACAAGTATTTTGAGGGCCTGGGCACGAAACTAGGTTACTAGCTATACATGTAGCCTCTAGTCTTAAGACATTTGCTAAGAAAAAAAAAAGTCAATATGTACGTATGCGCAGTGCCCAATCAGATTTTCCATTGCACTCTAGTGTACAGAAAACCCTACGCTGCTGGGAACGAGGTGCTACCATAGCAACAGCATTTCAAGCGAACGCGCCATGGTAAGGATTTGTGACCATGTACGAACTGCGCATTTAAAAACCGTCTTTAAATAGGCAACTGCTGTGCACCAATTAGACATAGAGGACAAACTGAGAGCTGCAGCTAAAATCCGAAGTATACGGGTCTCCGAGTTTTTCAAGGACTACGACACGTTGCGATCAGGATTTATTACTAGTTAGTAATGGAAAATATAAAGTGATAGACAAGTAACGTCACACGTGTCTCTCGCACAGGGAGTCAGTTCCAGCGGTCACTGGACTTACATCTAAGCCTACGGCTGACCGAAGAGGAATGCGCGCTGTTGGTGGAGCAGTACGATACCAGACATGATGGCTCTGTTAACTACGTGGCGTTCTGCAATAGCATGGAGAAAGGTGTGTGTGTGTGTGTGTGTGTGTGTGTGTGTGTGTGTGTGTGTGTGTGTGTGTGTGTGTGTGTGTGTGTGTGTGTGTGTGTGTGTGTGTGTGTGTGTGTGTGTGTGTGTGTGTGTGTGTGTGTGTGTGTGTGTGTGTGTGTTGTAAGACTACTACACACCATGTAGTAAAGGAAAACATACCACATTTGCTTTCATAGTTGGAAAGTACATGTGTGGTGTGTGTGTGTGTGTGTGTGTGTGTGAGTGTATGTACATACAATCAGCTATTCCATTCATTATGTGCAGTCTTCACCCCATCTGTGGTGGATGGCAAATTACTGCTCCAAATGCAAAGGTACAACTTTATTGAGGCCACACCCACTCTGCTCCATACATTTTCACCCCGCCCCTAGTACCACACTGGCCACACCCTCCACACTTACCCCTGACGAGAAGCAGCTTACTGATGACATCATCAAGAAGTGCTGGGAGTACTATCAGGTAGGGGAGGGGAGGTGGAAAACCTGAAGTTGAAGTTGAGGTAAATGTGTCACTTGCACTATTGCACATAACACAAACACACACTCAGTACCATGGCATCAATGTGAAGACTTGTTATGCTGACTTTGATAGACACAACAGAGGGTTCGTGAGTGCACACCAGGTAAGACTGCTTGGTGTGGGTGTGTGGAGGTGTGTGTGGGAGGTGGGTGTGAGTGTGTATGTTGTCAGAGTGCACTGTCCATGTACATTAAAACAGTGATTTGGATGATGGTGAGGTGTGAGGGAGGAAGGTGGGAGAATCAGAAATAACGTTCTCATAATGTCTGTACAAATGTCCATTCAATGTAAGATTTGAATGGACAGTTTGTGAAAATGGGCGGTCAAATTTTACTTTAGGTATGTCCGGTGCAAGATAGGACTTCCTACTTTAGGCTGCTCTTTCCTCATGCGCATCAACTGTTCCAAATCTAGTTTTTTTTCATAGCTATATTGTCGACCAGCTATCACACGTTTACAAGGCCTGTAACGGAAGCACCACTCATCAGAGGTGTAACATTAAATCGATATCTTGCCGCATGCGTTGACACAAACAAATAATGCACAACAAAGATGTGCGTGTTTTAAAAATCACCTTATTGCTCTTTAAGACAATTGAACGGTCAACTTGTCCTCCCAAGACCATAATCCGTTGTTCATTATTGTAAAATGCATGAAGAATGACTGATGACCACACGCTATTTCACTGCCCAGCTCTCAGCAAATTGGGGCCACTCTTATAGTTCAACCACGGCCTGGATTCGATGTCATCTCTCCTTCTCCCTTCTACGCTCTTCCATCATGTGCATCAGAGGGGCTCGATCAACTATAGGCCATGCCTTTAACCACTCCCCTGTTGACCTGATTACAAAGGTTGCACAGGTCTCATCTATTCTTTAGTTTACTGTCTGACTGCCACCTTTAGTACACATGATATTTTAGTATACATGCAATATATTTACTTGTATGTTATTTTTAGCTATCGGTAAAAAAAAATGAGGGAGGATGGGTGGAGGTGTGAGGGAGGAGGATGGGTGGAGGTGTCATGGAGGAGGATGGGTGGAGGTGTGAGGGAGGAGGGTGGAAGGGAAAGACATCTTATTATTCCAGTTTCTTGTCACAGTTTCGTCGCAGCTTTCCTGGACCAGCAGATGTGAGCCATGTACAAGTTTCCTTGTTGATCAAGCGATATCTTGACCCAGCCACTGGGTTATGCAACTACCTGCGCTTCCATGGAGACGTGGTTGCAGTGGGAGGCGCCCAGACTGCAAGAAACACAGATGACCTGTCTGCACTCTTACCTCTGGTGTGAAGTGTGTGGGAAGTGTGTGGGGAAGTGTTCTGTTGGTCTTTAATTGACACACTAATTCTGCCTCTCCCCACTCTGTCACATTCCCAATCCACCTTTTCCTCATTGCCACACCCACTGCCACACCCACTCCACTATCTCAGGCACAACCAAAGACAACTCCATCTACAGAAGAAATAATGTGTAAAATAAGGTAGGCGTGGCATTGGTAGGTGTGGCTTGAACATTTTTGGGTTGGATCTAGAGATGCAATGTACAAGAATGGAATCAGGACTAATGAGTTCTTCAAAGACCACGACAAGCTTCGCAGTGGAGTCATAACAGAGAGCCAGGTTAGTGGTACAGCTTCCATTAGAGCACATAGCCACACCTACACACACAAACACACACATACACACACACACACAGTTCAAATGCGGCCTAGCTCTGTGCTGTGGTCAGGCAGTACACCTGAGCAGGGAGGAGATAGGACATGTGGTGGAGTCCTTGAAAACACCAGATGGAAGGGTCAGGTATAACCAGTTTTGCCAGTTCATGGAGAATGGTGAGCGATAGCTATTACATGTAGTCAAGACATAAACTTCTTATCTCATCATAATATATATTACTCGAGCCGCACCCCTATTTGATTAGATTTGTTATAACCTACAGTCATATTAAATAGCTGATGGCTACAGTATTTCATTTTTCAAAGTCAGATGTTTTGATTGGAATGATAACTTAACACCTTCACCAAAGATAAATTAACCCCTTCACCAATGATAACTTAACCCCTTCACCAATGATAACTTAACCCCTTCACCAATGATAACTTAATCCCTTTGCAGCCTACAATGTTCCTGAACTTGAGAAGGCTCCAACACAGAAAGTTGAAAGACCTTTAAGAGGTCAACTCTATAAAGTAAGTGTGGGGGAGGGGCTTCACCATACACAGCCACCACACCATCTCCTCAGACGCTGAATGTGCTGGAGCAGGAGCAGGAGAGCAGGCTGAAGGCTGTCCTTGATGAGCTGAAGGCAGAGGTTGGCAGGCGAAGGTTGCTACTGTACCCATACTTCAAAGATTTTGACAAGGTACATTGTGTGGGATACCAGCGAATAACAACCTTTTAGGAATAACCACTAACCACATTTTAGGAATAACCACCTTTTAGGAATAACATTATACGTATAGAAGCTTGCACACTTACATGCTTAGTTAGTGATGAGGCATCTAGGCACAGGTGTCTACTAACTTGAAATAACTGGATTGATGAATGCTTAGTCAGGCATGACCATTTTATTAACTACGGGGGGGGGGGGGGGTGTATGGTTTGGTGTGCATCAATTGAAGTAGCTAGCTGCTGTGGAGCATGTAGTTGTAATGCAAGCCCCATACTGGAGGAAAACGCATTTATATAAATGGTGGTTAGTGGTAATCGGTATTAACTTATTGGTGATAGGTATGGTTATTAATGATTCATCTATCCCCTCTCCACCAGGGCAAAGGTTATACCCGCGGGGTCACCAAGTCCCATTTTGAGCGCATCATGCACTTCTTGGACCTGAAGGTGTGCCCAGAAGACCTCCAGCTAATAGCCTCAAAGTTTGAAGACCCCAGCAGTGGAGATGTGTGCTACTCTGCCTTCATACAGGCCATTGATGACCTCTATGTGGGCCAAGGGGTGGAGCAACCACAGGATACAGGGTAGGGAGGGAGGGAGGGAGGGAGGGAGGGAGAGAGGGAGGGAGGGAGAGAGGGAGGGAGGGAGGGAGGGAGGGAGGGAGGGAGGGAGGGAGGGAGGGAGGGAGGGAGGGAGGGAGGGAGGGAGGGAGGGAGAGGGAGGGAGAGGAAGGTGTGGAGCTTTGGCATGTTTACATTGCCTCTCTCCTTCAGCACCCCTCCAGCCACTGAGTCCCACCCCCCTCCTGAGGCTGTGGACCTAGCAGACCTGATGGTCAGGCTTCAGCAACACGTCCTTCTGAAGAGGATACGAGCATCAGAGCTTTTTGAGGACTTTGACCCCCTCCGTAGTGGGTCCATTACTGCTGCAAGGTTCAGGAGGGTAAGTGTGAGGTGGGGAGGAGGGTAGGTGGGAGATGGAGTGGAGAGGAGGTAGTTGGGAGGAGGGTAGGTAAATGTAAGGTGGGTGGGAGGTGGAAGGAAAGGTTGCTGTACATGTGTTTTTGAGTGTGTGGCCATTGTTGAATAGCCACAGTTATTCGATAATCATTTGAAGTGTCAATTGTCATCTACAAAGAGGTGTTATCTTGTCTACACACACACACACACACACAAGGGGATCACTTCTCTGGGCCAGCCAAACATGAGTGATGCTCAGTTCAAAGCCCTCTGTCAATGCTATGCTGATCCTCTGCGCACAGACCACATCCGTTGGAAGGCATTTCTTGAAGATGTCAACCAAGGTACCCATCCAAGTGCTTCCTCATCCTCACACCCACCCACACATCCTCACCCTGTAAGGCTTTGTCAGTGCCAGTCACCAAGGTCACCTCCTCCAACTCCCTCCCCTGGGGGCTACTGACTTTGGTGCCATGGCAACAACCAGAGAGAAGGAACTGCTAGACCAAGTGCTGTTCAGGCTGAAGGAGAGAGTGCATCAGAAGAGGGTACTGGCCAAGCCCTGCTTCCAGGACTTTGACAGGTGGGGCCCTGTGGGTGTGGCTAATGGATACAGAATAATTATTATTACATTATTAGCCTGTTGATTCAACAATGTCTTCCATCCAGGCACCACATTGGCTATGTGACCAGCAGCCAGATGGGGCAATGTCTGGTCTACTTGGACCTACCCATCACCCCAGAGGAGGGGGATGTGCTTAGGAGGGCCTTCTGTGATGACAAAGGCTTCAGCTACCTCGTCTTCCTGGAGCGTGTGGAACGTTCTGAGGGGGGAGTGGCCACCACACCTGGTGGGGGGGAGCAGAGGAAGGAGGTGTGACATGTGTGGGGGTGCTGAAGGGTGTGTGGTGTGTGAGAGTGCTATTAAGGTGTGGCCTGGGGTTTGTGTGAGAGTGTGCTATGAAGAAGGTATGCCAAGTACTGTGTGTTAGGGGTAGGCGTACATATGTTAGGTACATGTGTACATGTGTTAGGTATGTGTACGTGTGTGAGTCCACTATTTCCACAGATCCTGGTAGCCCCATCCACCACACTTAACCTTAATGATGTGATGATCAGCATCAAAGCTAAGGTATAGTTCACCCCTCCCCTCCCTCCACCACACCCCTCCCATCACCCCTCCCTCCATCACCCTCTCTTCTCCATCCTCACCCAGGTTGGCAGAAGAAGGATATCTTTGCTGGAGTTCATGAGAGATTATGACAAATTGAAGTGTGGGAGAATCCCTCTAACTGCCTTCAGAAGAGCTCTGGACCTTGCTGGGCTGGGCCTGACCTCCCGGGAGGTGGGGCTGTTGGAGGATAGGTGAGGGCATGGGGAAGGGACACTAGAGCTCTGGACATAACCGTTTACATTCTGAGCATAATTTGACACCTGTGAAATCATAACACATCTGCACATGCACACACCCACACATCAGCTATTGCTCGTCCCCAGACCCAAACTATGTGGACTATGTACTGTTCTGTGATGAGGTGGAGTCAATCTTCACAACCAAGGACCTGGAGAAGATGCCAACAGTCCATGTGACCCAGTACATGATCCCAAATGAACTGGAGAGCAATGTGTTGTCCCAGGAGGAGGAGACTATGGTCCAAGGGGCTTTGGGGAAGTTAGCTGATGTGGTATGTAGAAAGATATTGGGCCCACCCTCCTCCTCCTCTCCTCCTCCTCCTCCTCCTCCCCCCTCCTCCTCCCCTCCTCCTCCCCTCCTCCTCCCCCTCCTCCTCCCCTCCTCCTCCCCCTCCTCCTCCCCTCCTCCTCCCCCTCCTCCTCCCCTCCTCCTCCCCTCCTCCTCCTCCTCCTACCACTATGGCCTCCTTTCCTCCCCATCCCTTTAAATGTTTTGTTAGAGTAGACGGTCTTTTGTACCTCCTATGACACTGCTTGCTTACACCTTGTGTGCATGTGTGTGTGTGTGTGTGTGCATGTGTGTACCTCCTTCACGCCCTGGTGTTCCCTTGGGAGTAAGTAAGTGTATACAGAGGGATGTTTACTTTGTGGTCACTTTCCATTGTGCCTTGAATGGCTGCCTCTGTGTCCCAACACCTATCACTTTGGAATCATGATCAAAACATACCTTCTGTCCCCATGTTGACTTGGAAAGTCCCCAGCAGCCCCTATGTGGTGTTACCATTACCCCTATGTGGTGTTACCATACCCCTATGTGGTGTTACCATACCCCTATGTGGTATTACCATACCCCTATATGGTGTTACCATTACCCCTATGTGGTGTTACCATTACCCCTATGTGGTGTTACCATTACCCCTATGTGGTGTTACCATACCCCTATGTGGTGTTACCATACCCCTATGTGGTGTTACCATACCCCTATATGGTGTTACCATTGCCCCTATGTGGTGTTACCATTACCCCTATGGTGTTGCCGTACAGGTTAGGGCAAGACGTATTCAGCTGACTCCTCTGTTCCAAGATTATGACAGAGTGAACATTGGAAGTGTGACAATATCACAGGTGTGTGTATATGTGTATGTGTATAATTTATATGTATGTGTGCATGCGTGCATGCGAGCTGTGTGTATGTATGTATGTGTGTGTGTGTATGTATGTATGTATGTATGTATGTGTGTATGTATGTATGTATGTATGTATGTATGTATGTATGTATGTATGTGTATGTATGTATGTATGTGTGTATGATGTAGTATCCTTTTGGGATAATGATTTGTTTACAAGCAATGTTTGCCTGGTCAGCACTTGGCTGCCTTTGTTGCCCTTGGAAGTGATGTACATGTCACTTGGGGGGGGGCATGGTGCTTGAAGGTATGGCCTTTGAATTGATCAGAATACTACTTAAAATTTGTCTTAGTGCTGCCTGACCAGCACTGCCCCACCTTTGACCTTATAAAAGTTATCCTGGGACATTGTATTGTGTGCATCTGTGCTGAGTAGCTTCCAGGTGGTTCCCAGACCTTTGGTCATCAGGGTCCTTGTAAATTTTGTTCCACAGTTCCATCGTGTCCTTAGTGGGCTCCAATTAGACTCCCTTGTCGATCCTTTGGAGTTGCAACTTGTTTGTCAGAAGTTCTGCATCAAGGTGGGAGGAAGGGCTGATGTCAGCTACATAGCCTTCTGTCAAGCTGTGGAGACATGGTCTGAGTGATTGAGGGACCTCACCTGTGACCTGTGTTACGTTAAAAGAGCTTATATGTACTGTCTGTGGAGAAGTGGTGACCTAGACCTGTGCTATCATTATAATATGTACCTCCCTCCCTCCCTCCCCATCAATTGTCTGCATTTGTTGTTCAAACCTTGGTATGCTAATTAGCAGTATCAAAGCTTTCTCAGATTCTTACCCCCCCCCCCCCCCCCCCCCCAAGTCCTCATAAAAGATAGCTATGTAAATGTAAATGGTATGGTTGTATTCACAAAGCACACTTCATAACAAGTTCTAATCAGCACATCTTAAAGTGCGGTATACTTCAGGACATTTCAGGATATTAAGGACTCTTCCACTATTTCGAAGTCTTGGCTGTCGTCATCATTCAAACCAGAGGTAGGTGATGGGAGGAGCCAGTCGATGATAGTGTCACTGTTGACAGAGGAGGCAGGTAAGGACTGGGGCCTGTCAGAGATGAGCCAAATGGAATCAGAACTGTAGCTAGGCGAGGAGAACGTTTTGTCCTCGCTTCTTTGAGCCTGAACTGAACCTTTGGGCAACCACATAGACATGTTGCTTGTCTCCTTCACTGCTGGCTGGGGAGGTGTGGCGTCTTTTGAAGGGGTGGGTGGGGCCGGTCGCTTGTCTTCGATCACCCAATTCAGGCTGGGGTCAGGTAGCCAACTGACCGAAGCGTATTTTGAGTCTGGGGAAGAGGTGCCCGCCTTTTTGGTCACCCAGGATACCTCCGCTGCTGCCTTGGACCAGCCTGAGAACACATCCTGCTGCTTGGGTGGAGCCTCACGACTGTTCCCTGCCAGCCAAATGCAGGTACTCGGCGCACGCGCACTTGTGGGGAGTGTAGCTGCCTTCTGGGAAGTGGTAGCTAGCCATGTGTGGGTTGATGCTGTCGCTGCCCAAGCAGTGAAATAGCCTCCCGCGGTCTTGGTGGAGTTAGATGTGGGTGGAGCCTCGGGGCTCTTTTTTGCCCCCGCGACTGATGGTTCGTCTGTTTTCACCTCAGCGGTCGGAGCATCCCGGGGTTTGTACCACTCCACGCTGTTTGCAAAATTCATCCATGAAGTCACGACCGATTCCGCGCGCGGATTTGTCTCAGGCTTTGCGGCAGCCAGCTTGGCGCTGCTGGTCGTAGAGGCGGAGGAAGATGGAGTGGTTCCGCGGGGATTCAACCACTCCATAGTGGAGGCGAACTTGAACCATTGTGAGGTAGCGTCGCACCATTCCTTCTCCACTGACTTGAGTGTAGTGGCGGGACGTAACCAGAAGGACAGGTCCTCTGTCTCGTGATCACCGACGGGGTTGGAAACGGATGGCGACGTTTCCGGCTTATGAGTGTAGGACGTTGTCCGAGAAGCAGTAAGAAGCCACCTGCGGTTGTCGTCATCAGATGCTTTTGGCTTTGTAGGTCGGACCACTTTGCTATCGCTGAACCCAAGAGCGAGGGAGCCGATGGAAGCTTTGATATCCCGTAGCACCTTCTCATACGCCAGCCCTTTGAACTTATCGGCATTGAGCGCTTCCACCACACTCTTTACTTCGAGCACCTGTTGTTGAAATGCCTGGATGGCGTCAAGCGAGGACGCGGGGTTAGACGAGAGCTTAGCGAAGTCCGTAGCCAGGCGATCAGCGCACTTTTGTATCTTGCCGGCGTCTTGGTTCAGCTTTTCGCTTGTAGTAATATCCGCTAAGAGCTGGAATTTCTTCTGCTCCAGAGAGCTGAGAATGGCCGTCTTGAGGGACTCTATGTCGTTGGACACACGGCCACTGAGGGTCGACTTGAGGCTTTTATGGTCTTCGGACAACCCTTTTAGTTCACTTTGCAGCGCGGAGTAAACCTTTGTCAGCGGCTCCATTTTTCTGCCCTCTCGTGTTAAAAAGAGAAGAATGAGTGTATTGGCGAGATGTAGTTTTATAAGGATACAAACTGGCCGGTCATTGTGATGTAATACTACTACGCCGCGCCGCTTGAATGTGCAATTAGTACCTGATAGGTGTGAATGGTACTGTCTGTTGGATCAAGTGCAAGAAAAATATAAGGTAGTAAAAACATAGATATTACATGTCGATTCGAAACAAGGCCAATTAACACCACTTCACACTAGTTATGGGTTGATCATGGCGCGTCACTGTAGAACTGATATCTTGTCTATAACAATGGTGCAATGCTTTATATACGTTCTGCAGGTGAAACACTTAACACTAATCGCCTTAAAGGAAAGATCTTCATAACGTATGATAACAGGTTTTGCTTTGACCTTCGCAGTGTCCAGTGCCCGGTTCGTATACACTACAGACATGATAACGCATCACTGTGTTATATTTCTCATCAAATGTAGCAGGGTGATAATTCCTATAATACGGTGCAGTAGGGCAGTGATGTACAAGCATGCAGCTTAACATCATACATTCACTGCATGCCGCCCCACTTAGCGGAAATATATTATTACATCTGAACCATCACTCTGGCGTAAGTGGAGAGTCGGTGTAGAATTGAACGCGCTAAACGACAACATATTCCTATGAAATGTAGCCCACTCGCTTTCAAAAAAATTTATTTATTTATTCTATAAACGCGGCTTGTCTTACGTTCTGGGTGTGCTAAAAGAACTACCTACATTGCCGAATTGCCTTGCGCTACTCTTGTCACAAATGATGATAAATAGTTCACGTTTATGGGGCGAGGTCGCCGAGCTATTCAACAAAGCAGGTTAATACACAATCAACACCATACCACGGAGCCCAAGTCTATGGATCACGTGCGCGGTTTCCCATGCACGCGCACAAAATAATGCGTGACAATAGTAATGATAAGAAAACCGCCAGCTGGCAAAGTCATTGTTCCCCCGGCACCGCTTCCACCGACAGTAGAGGTACGATACATGTAACAGGGCTTTCCAACAGCGCAGATCCCTTGGGGTCAGAATTGGCGTGTGACGTAATTATGTCAACACAAGGGAGAAATATTATAGCGTCAGAGTGCGTCAGCATGTCTGTGGCGGGCAATTCTGTTTGTACCCTGAATAGCACCTCAGCCTGCTCAGGCTCCCATACCCCTCACTGCCCAGCTGCTCATTCTTTGGACACATTACTATTGGGTCACCATGGCATGATGTGTAGGCATGGGGGTGATGTCCCACCATGACTTTGGTGATGGCAGCAAAATGAATGGGGCATGCATGGGCATGCCTGCTGCATTTGACTTCACAGTCACAATACCCAGTGCTAATCTACCTGAAGCAAGTGTGACATCAGACATCAGGGTCTGCAGCAGAGGAGAGCGTATAGCCAACAATATCCGACTGCATGCATTGGGTATGTATCCCAACACATACTGCTGTAGAGACCTATGAGTGTTGTGGAGTACTGCAGCTAAGTTAAGGCTCTATCGAGTATCCCAACTTGCCTCTCACTTGGCCACAAGGCAAAGATTGCTCATGAAGTAACCGTCACAGATTGAGTGTCTTGTTAGGGCAAATATGGGGGCTCTTCTTTCAAGGGCCATCTTTTAAGATACCCAGTCTCTCTTTATAAACCTATTCATCATCTTCATTTACATTTTATTTGCCTGTGTTTGTTGGTTTTAATATTACAGTGAGTCATATACAAATACACACTACACACTGGTATTAGGGATAAACAAGCAACTGGTTCTTCAGGTGGTACACATGAAGGTCAGCTCTCTCAGGTGAAGGTCAGTTCTCTCAGGTGAAGGTCAGCTCTCTCAGGTGAAGGTCAATTCTCTCAGGTGAAGGTCAGGTCTCTCAGGTGAAGGTCAGCTCTCTCAGGAGGTACACATGGCTCCATGCATGTGACAATTAAACGACAGCACTTGGGGGGTCATCTATGGGAGAAAATGATAGCACACATGGAGGCCTCCTCTTCATCTGGTGGCACACCCACCATTCACCACCCAAACCACGCCCACCATTCACCACCTAGACCTTTCACGCAAGGAGAATGATGCCACATAGTGACACCCTCCAGATGTGTACTGCAGGGAGGTGCCCATTTCCCACATTGCATGGTGTTCCTTGCTGTGAGCAATTTTGCAATCGTTATGATTTACTATAAAACTCATAAGTGTGTCACCTATACTAGTAAGGGTGCTTCAAAGCCTTGGTCCTCCATGCACAGGTAATCAAGTTCTTCTGGTAGCAGTTCCAACTGTACATTGCTGTTTGTCTTTGGCAGCCATTTATCAGTGTGTGCGGGTTCCATATGAATAGCCAGGACTGCTGACACTGGTGGGTGTGTCCTCCGGGGGTCAGGTAGCCATTGCCCCAAGTCTTCTTCAAGGGGTGTGGTCTGCTTGGCCGTTAAATCAGAATCAAAATCCATACACTCTGTCCTCCCAATGCCAGAGATGGCAGAGACAGTTTCCTGTCCCTGTTCCATTCCAAACTTCGATCCGGCGTTGCTTGCCAGCCAACATTTGGTGCTGGCATACTGTACCCAGAACGTGTACAGGTCAGGAATGCGTTCTGCTTGTTCTGAGACGTCACGTGAGTGCGCAGTCGCACTAGGTGAGGCACCGCTCCTTGCCAACCACACCTTGTCTTGGGCAAATTTAAACCAACTGGCTCCAAAGACGCCATGCACTGGTGGGCTTGTAGAGGTCGTCTTGACAGCCTCCCCCTTCGAGAGCCACATAGACAAGTCTGAATTCCCGTGTTGCTTTCCCACACTTCCGTCTACTCGGGACCGCTTGGGCGGTAACCAATATTCGAGCCCTTTCTCATCATCCCAGCTGGTGTCCCCATGTACGCATAGCGGGTGTTCTGCTACCCCACGATCGGCTGTGGGATTGTCCCGGGCAGGCACCGCAACCTTCCGTACTTTCGGCGTTACACTGAGGTTATCAATGGCCACACGCATTTGCTCCAAAGCGTCTTCGTAGCCGACGTCTAGGTGGTAATGGTGGTTGTATTCGTCAATGCAGCGTTTGGCTTCTAAGGCCAAGTCTGTCGTAAAATGATCCATACCGCGTTTGTCTCGTACCCAGACCCGAAAGTAAGCTATGAGATACTTTACTTTAAAAAAAAAAAAAAAAGAGCTCTAAGTGCGGTAATTTTAAAAATAGCTCCGCAAAAAACGCGCGCCAATGGAATTATAGAATTCATGTAAACGTACACTCCACTCATGGCAGAATTCAAGGTAAGCATTGGCTTTTGAGTCACGTTGTAAGTCTCTTATTGCACATCTTCCAAACAGGTTTTATATACACACCAGAAACTCAAAAAAGCTAAAACATGGCAGGTACGTGTATGACAGCTGCTGTGCTCAGAGCTAACACTTCGTGTTCCCTCGCGCATGCAGGACGGCGTGCTCAAGTATGACGCCACAGGCACGAAAGTGAGCTTAGTCACGTGGCTGAATGTGTCAATTTAAACTTTATTTATTCCCAGGGAACACTGTTTGACGACTCCGGAAGCAAGTTGGACAATGTTTACGCTAAATTCCCACACGTATGGCACGCCACTCTGGCTAGCTGCTGGTCATGTGCTCCTCTCCCTGACAGGTCCACGCTGGGGTGGAGCTGGAGACAGACAAATACCTCATCACTGTAGAAGAGCAGACCAAAGAGGGTGTGGCCAAAGAGGGTGTGGACAGTAGTCCTCCAGCTGCTAAAAATTG
>OX442420.1:10163733-10173136 GCA_949361645.1 Spongilla lacustris
CAAATGTAGACCTGTTTTGGTAGGTGCTGCCAGTTTTTAAGAGAACTACCGCAGTTAGGCTGCTGGCCCCACCAAGAAGTGCGTTACACCCCAAAATCAAGCACGCCTTCCATGACTTGAAACTCCGACGGCATAAACGAGCCGTCCCGGTGCATTCGCGCGACTCACTGCTGCTCATGTATGCACGTACGTCCGTGGATGAAAATTGGTCTTCCTACCTTGAAGTGCCGTTTACAATTGTGTTTCGCTTTTGGTTACACCTTTTCTGACAATAATAATTAGCTCAATGAATAATTAACGTGCGCTTGTACAATTTACTAACCTAACCCTAAACCTAACCTAAGCCCAGCGGCTTCGCTTGAAACGCACGCTAACCAACATGAACCTAGGCTTCGCTTGAAACGTAGGCCTACGCTAACTGCTTATGCTATTTACCATACAACCTAGTCTCGTGCCCAGACCCAAATGTACGTAACGATGATCAAAGTTCTGGTGCGCCGGAATGTTGGCGCTCCAATCAGAATCGAGAGCTCGCGTGACGTCACGGTAATTAGATTCCAATAGCATTCCACACTACAGAGAGGAGCCTGGTGCTTGATCGTTACTTAGGCGAGTAATACTATTTTATATATAGTAGCATTGCGTGCACGTAAAAGTAGCAGCATGATCTTTGAAGATGAAGATCTAAGGTTTGTCGAACCCACAATGAATGCTGCGTTGAAGTTTCTTCGTCTGTACAGTTTTACTTCAAATTGAATACACACAGAACTCTTTAGCGATAGTACGATCTGATTTTTTGGTATCGAATGTTAGCCACGTAGATGTTGTCCAAACCCCACTTTTTAACGGTCTGAACAGTTTTTCGCCTCAGGTTCAATCATTTCCAGTCATGCATGCACATACAGTACTACGATGCGATTGCTTATGTTAATTGCGAAAATACCTACGACAAGTTACGCGCGCAGGTACTTTATAGTCTTTACCGCGTTGTCGGGGGCCCTACGCCGGTCACAAGCAGTGTAGACCCAGTGGAAAGCCGGGACGGTCTGGCTGTACGGCAGGAGCCTGGACAGGAGGAATGGCCTCCGCAAGGGCAGGTATTCCCACTGAACTCTAGGCGCCTAACCTCCCTACGTCTCAAAATAATTGGCGAGTCGATAGGGGTGTCCACGGAAGCCTCAGTATCGGAGATCCGACAGATGATCGAAGGAAGGCTTCAGGAGATGGGGCACGAACCATGCAACGTGCAAGTCATTGTACAAGGCACAGGTGAGCATGCAATACTGTACTTGTTGGATGATAGCGGTATAATACGCAAAATTGATGGCGGCAACCACGAGGTTGCGTCACGTGATGTTGGAAATGAGTCAGAAGCGGAAGTAGAAAGGCCTCAAGCGGTCAGCGTAGGACAGGAGGAAATCATTGGAAGCCAAAGAGGGACTGTTTCCGACGATGAGGTCGAACTGCGCGATGGCAGATCTAGAGAGGAGCTGGAGGCAGAGTTAGAAAGGCTTAGAGGGGTCATTGAAGAACAGAAAGAAACCCTTGAAGGACAAAGTGAAACTATCCGCGACTTGGAGGACAGTGTGAGTGAAGCGAAGTCGGCTATCACTACCCTAACTGAGTCGCATGAAAAGGAAGTAGAAGATTTACAAGCAGAAATTGCTAGGGAAAAGCAGAGGTTAAAGCGCTTCTGGAAGCTGCGGTGTGAAATGATGTCTGCACATGAGGAGTTGCTTAACGAGAAAGATGACGAGATAACACTTCTAAAGGCAGAATTGAATGCTGAACACTCTAGGAACACCACAAAGACTGTGAAATCTGCATCCTTGTCAGTGAGAGGCTCTAGGTGTAGTGATAGGAGCACGAGCCTAGAAATAAGGGACAACGAACAAGAGACAAGTCAAGTGAACCATGGCCGGCTGGTGCGAGGTAGGGGGAAAGCACCACCTGTTGATCCTTTTACAGGCGAGCAACCAGATGTTCTTTGGGAAGACTGGCTACCCACGTTTGAGAGAGCATCCACATGGAATGATTGGTCCGAGTCGGAGAAGCTATTACAACTAGCAGGCCACTTGAGAGGGAAAGCCCTTCAGGAATGGTCCCTGCTTGGTGTGGATGCTACCAAAGATTTTAAAACAGCTGTGGCTTCACTACAAGATAGACTTGATCCAGGTGGACCTGCCCTTGCGGCTCAGGACTTCCGCCACTTAACACAACAGCATGGCGAAACAGTGGCAGACCTCATACGCCGCTTGGAGAGTGTCTTCAGGAGAGCGTATGGGAGAGAGAAATTGTCAGTGGAAACGAGGGATGCCCGATTATATGGTCAACTGCAAGAGGGTCTCAAGTATGACCTATTGAAATCCCCAGCTGTGTCAGGAGCCCGCACTTAGAAGGAGTTGTGCATCTCAGCCAAGACTGAGGAGCGACGGCAGAGTGAACTACTGAAGAGGCAGCAGTATCACCAGCAGAGCTCTACCAAACCATTGAAAAATTCAGATGATAAGGGTGATCATCAGAGTGGAAGAGGTGCCAGTTTAAACAGTAAACAGCAGTCCCAGGGAACTAAACCCAATTCACGGAACGAGGAAGTAGGGAAATCAAGGTATTGCTGGAATTGTAACAGGGCTGGTCACCTCGCTAAGGACTGCAAGCTTCCTAAACGAGAAAGTGTTGGGCCTACCGGCAAACCACCAGGAACCAAGATGGTCAAAAGTGGAGATCTAGATGACCCATTGAGTTATCTGCAGTCAGATTCTGATGAGTCATTAGATGTCAAGGTTGTACATGTCACAGACCAAGGGAGCGAGCCCAAGTGTGTTCAAGTTACAATTGGAGGCGTACCATGCTTTGGCATAGTGGACAGTGGAGCTGATATTAGTATCATGGGTGGCAAACTGTTTAAGCAAGTCGCAGCAGTGGCAAGATTGCACAAGAGAGACTTCCAACGACCTGACAAAACCCCACGAGGCTATGATAGGAAACCATTCCACATTGACGGCAAGGTGAACCTCGACATCTGTTTTCAAGACAAGTCGATGAATACATCCGTGTATGTAAAGATGGATGCCCCAGAACAGTTGCTACTTTCAGAAGGTGTGTGCAGGCAGCTGGGAGTCATATCTTACCACCAGGAAGTGCGTCCTGTGAAAAAGCGCAACAGGCACAAGAATAGACAATGTACTGTGCCTGCAGTCAGAGTGCGGCTCATCCAGGATGTGCGAATCTTACCTTATCAGAGTAGCACGGTTAAGGTCAAACTGGATAGTGTGCAACCAATTCCAAAGAATATACCCTTGTTGCTTGAAGCTGTTAGTACATCGCAGGATGAAGTAAACGTGCAGTTAGTGAATGCTATAGTCCAACCCTCAGATGATGGCAATGCATTAGTAGTTACATTGGACAATTACTCAGGAATTTCTCAGAAGATGGAGGCCGGGAGACAGGTCGGAGTTGCACAGCCCGTGGAGGTGGTTGCTCCCATGAAGGAAAGTTGCAATCAGAGTAGCAGTGAGTCTCTCTGTCTTGGAAGTGTGGTTGGAACTGTTACAAGTCCTGACAGTGAATGGCGAAAGCAGAAGGTAATAGGGCATCTGGTGTCGGAATTCTCAGCCGATAGCTTTCTTTCCAAAGAGGAGCAGGACAGACTGTTGCTAGTAGTCGGAGATTACCACGATGTATTTTCTCTGAATGAAGGAGAAAGAGGAGAGACGGACCTAGTTGAAATGGATATCAATACTGGAGAAGCTACCCCAACCAGACAGGCAGTCCGACAACTCCCATTTGCAGTGCGGCAAGAGGTTGCACGGCAATTGAAAGAGATGCAAGATAATAGGGTGATTAAACCATCGAACAGTCCATGGGCTAGCCCAATAGTACTTGCTCGCAAGAAGGATGGCACGCTACGGATGTGTGTAGATTACAGGAAGCTTAACTCTGTTACTAAACCGGACAAGTTTCCACTACCTAGAATTGATGACCTATTGGACCAGTTAGGAAAGTCAAGATACTTCTCTACGCTTGACCTGGCTGCAGGCTTCTGGCAGATTAAAATGAGCAACTCATCAAAGGAGAAAACTGCTTTTGTCACCCAAAATGGATTGTTTGAATTTCAGGTAATGCCCTTCGGGTTGACAAATGCCCCGGCAGTCTTCCAGAGGCTCATGCAGAAGGTGATCAGTGATCTAAACCCACCAGAAGGTCCAGACTTCGTGGGAGTCTATGTGGATGATTTGCTGATATCTTCACGCACGTTTGAAGAACATCTTGACCACTTGTGTAGAGTTATGAGCAGATTACGGAGTGCTAATCTGAAGTTAAAGCTGACCAAGTGTCATTTTGTAAGACCCAAAGTGGAGTACTTAGGCCACGTGATTTCATCTGCGGGACTGAGCCCTAACCCGAGACAAGTGGCTGCTGTCAGCAACTATCCACAGCCTCAATCAGTGACTCAGGTGCGCCAATTCCTTGGACTGACATCATATTATCGTAGGTTTATTGGGCAGTTTGCAGCTCCCTTGCATAACTTGACGAGGAAGGATGTCTGCTGGGAATGGAACAAAGAGTGCCAGAAAACATTTGAATGTCTCAAGCAGAAGTTGGTACAGGCTCCAATTCTGGCTTATCCCAACTTTGAACATGACTTTGTTCTGGAAACGGATGCCAGTGTGAAAGGGATTGGTGCTGTATTGTCACAACAGCTTGATGATGGAAAGTTACACCCTGTGGCATATGCAAGCAGATCTCTTTCAAGTGCAGAAAAAAACTACAGCATTACAGAACTGGAGACCTTGGCCGTGGTGTGGGCTGTTCAGCATTTTAGGGCGTACCTGTATGGGCACAACGTGATGGTAATTACAGATCATTCAGCTGTCAAGTCTGTGTTGGAGACACCAAGTTTCAATGGGAAACATGCTCGATGGTGGTTGAAAGTATTTGGGTGTGGAATAGGGCAAGTAAAAATTGTTTATCGACCAGGTCGTGAAAATGCTCAGGCAGACGCTTTGTCACGTAACCCAGTGTCACCGGCAGATGAAGAACAAGTAGATATTGAAGCTCATGTGATGCAGATGTCGGCACGTCAGGATATCGACATATCTGAACTTTTAGACATGCCCCCTCTACAAGAAACTGAGGTGAACGACTTTCACTTGGAGCAGCGGAAAGACCGCAACCTGATGGAGCTCTGTGATTACCTGGAACGTGGTGTTCTACCAGAGAACAGTTGCAGTGGTACTCAACAGCTAGTGGCCAAAGCTATGCACTTCACCATTGTTGATCACATACTGTACTTCGTCGATCACCAGAGAGAAAACAGGAAACGGGCAGCTGTCCCTGCTCATCTTCAGGAGCAGATACTGCTAGAGAATCATGGTGGTATCATGGCTGGTCATTTCTCTGGGCAACGACTTTACAATGCTGTTAGTCGTTGTTGGTGGTGGGACACAATATACCGTGATTCTCTTGAATTCAGTAAGAATTGTGCAGAATGTGCAGTTGTGTCAGGTTATGGAAGGAAGAACCGACCTCCCCTGCATCCTATCCCAGTACAACGACCATTCCAGATCCTGGGAGTTGATAAAATGGAGCTACCAGTTACTGAAAAAGGAAACCGTTACGTTATTGTGTTCCAGGACTTTCTAACAAAGTGGCCCTTAGTGTTTCCCGCACCTGACCAGAAGGCCATCCGGATTGCAAGACTCTTGGCTGAAGAAGTCCTACCCTTGTTTGGCTGCCCTGAGAGTCTCTTATCGGACCGGGGAACCAACTTGCTGGCTTTAGTCATGCAAGATGTGTGTCAACTTTTAGGCACCACTAAACTCAACACCACTGCTTATCACCCTCAGTGCGATGGCATGGTGGAACGCATGAACCGGACGCTCAAGGCAATGTTACGGAAGCACGTTGCGAAATTTGGTAGCCAGTGGGATCGGTACTTACCTGGCATTTTATGGGCATATAGGAATACACCACATGAGTCTACGAAGGAAAAACCATCTTTCCTCCTTTACGGTGTTGACTGTAGATCCCCCACTGAAGCAGCGCTACTACCAACTGAGCAACTCGGACCAACTGAGATAAGTGATTATCGGGAAGAGCTCATCCTGTCCCTGTCGTCAGCAAGAGAGCTTGCGGTTAGCAGTATCAACACAGCTCAACAGCGGTACAAACAGCGGTATGACAAGAAATCAAGACCTTTAGCTTTCAAGTTAGGTCATTGGGTCTTAGTGAGGTTTCCTCAAGATGAAACCGGCAAACAGAGGAAGCTGTCACGACCGTGGCATGGGCCATACAGAGTCACTCAAATCAATGACCCTGACATCACCGTCGTGAAGGTCTTCTTTCCTGATGATGGTCCGATCCAAGTACACCAAACTAGAGTGTGTCCATGTCCAGAGCAGTTACCTGCCGGATTCTACTGGTATGGTGGCAATCGAAAGAGTGCTGGTAAAGTGCCCAGATGGGTGGAGAGGCTGTTATCTCATGGTGATGATCATGCAGTTTCCTCGAATTCAGCTGACAACCCTGATGTGGTAAATGAAGATAACACTAACCTTAGAGAGGCCACCCCATCTGATGTCCCAGATGAATCACACGTTTTGGATTCAAGTGGTGGAGCAGTTTCAACCCCACCTAGTGAAGAGCCTACTACTATTCACACAGCCCCAACACGATATTCCCTGAGGGACCGATCAAGGATCAAGCTCCCTCAAAGGCTGAGACCGTTGACTGGAAGGATTTGGGACGAATCTTCTGAAAAGGGGAGAGTGATGTAACATTCCTCTAAACTCTTAGATAGCATGTATGCGCATGCGTGTGAGATTGCGATCCGTTTTTTTGTTGAATCTTCTGCGTGAGTGTTGCGTTGCGCTCCTCGGGCGACTATTAGTGTAGACGTGGTTTCAACCACAGCGTTACATACAATAAAAAGTTAAATATAATAATAACTACACGTACAACATATAACAGGATACAGCACACAAGGGTTCAGCTAACAGGCCAGCTGGATGACCGATCTTCCCAGGATAGCCCTAGAGTTCTCCCTCACCAAGGTCAGGCTTAGTCTCCCATACATGTCCTGCCTCACCATGGCTTCACTGGAGGCTGAGCCCACTGCCAACCTCCTGCTGGTACGGTTGAACGTTTCCTGGGCCTTCTCTCCTCAACCACCATATGTAGGCACTGCGGAATCCTTGATTTTAGACCGTAAAATCCTAGACGTCAGAAGAAAATTTTTCTGTTTGCAATTTTAAAAATATTTATTGACACCATTTGGTAAAAACGATCTGGTAGCTTCATTGTGCTTCATTGTGGCTCACTATGCATTCAGAACGACTGCCGAATGCGTGAGCAATACACCAGACTAGTTTTTAAGTTTTAAAACACGCACCGTATTTATTAAGTGTTGTTCAAATCAAATATAGTTTTCTGGCCACGATTTTCGACTCCAAAACGCTGTGTCCCCTCCATGGTAAGTACTCTCCCCTCTAGATAATTCATCCTTCTATCTTTCTACGAAGTTTCATAAAGATTTGGCGATGCGCAGGGTACCTTCTACGATGCGCCAGTTACGGAACATCTTTGGACCGATACATCAAATGGTACCATACACCAGGATCTACAGAACATTATTTTTTATAACTTAGATCATAACTTTTGGGTTTGGATCATTAAAAATGTCGAAATTCCTATCTGACACTGAATTTTCAGGGTAAAAACATTAAGGTATCTTCAGGTTAAGGTTTTTGGCTTACAACTCCACAAATAGTTCGACTTAAGAGCTCCTTTTTGTTGCACAGATAGCTCATTATAGTAGCTTTATATATGCAATGTTTGAACTCTTAACTCCAATTCGTTGTGAAGTTAGGATTGTTTTTATAAGGATTTTGATATGAGTGCTGCTTAGCATCAGTACGGCCGAATTAATTCAACTTAAGAGATGAAAATCATGTCATACTATTTAGAGGTCCCTAAAGTAACCATATAATTTATAATAATTTATTGGACATTTGGTTACCATACTAAATATTGCTATAAAGGCTTAAAACTTAAGAAATTGTATTTAATGTTAGGATTCTTTAGTAAATGTATTTGATTACGTGACGTCAGTGAGGGTGTGCGTACAACAGATAGCCAGTTATCCGCGTCAAACGCCACGGGTTCTTTTCAGAAATCAGAACCAATGCAGCTTGGCATCTCAGATGGACCATTCTGGAACAAGAGCCACGAGCCTAATCCGAAAGCGCGTGATCATGATATGACGGGTCTATTAGCGGAAGATCTCAGAGAGGAGGCAAAAGCATGGTGCTTGTAGAACTCGATCGTTAAACGAATCAGAATTTCAGCTGACGCTTATGACATATAGATTGCAGCAATAATATAATTTATTACATACATGATGTCAACCGAACAGCCATAGCTGCACTGGTACTGCAACGAGTACAATAGTCAGCCAGGTGAGGAGTTCAGTTTATACCACCATTAAAATACGTTCTACTATGGTTTTCAAGTGTAGCTGTGAATGATTATAGTTACATGCTTACGGCCTCATAAGATGACTATACATCTTGCAAAATATATATACTATAACAATTCCATGCCACCCAGCGTATTTGCTAATTTAACTTCTCTGCAAGGTGCATGAAATTTCACCAACGTACTATACGATGGGCAGATAACTCATAAAGCATACAAGTTACCAAAACTAATAGTAAAATATTAAATGATGGATGAATCTGAAGAATAACGGATTGATGTTCATTGACATGCTCGTGGACTATTTAATTATTGATTTAGTGTTTGTGGCCAATGAAAATAATATTTTTCAATGCTAAATGGCATGCTTGTCATTTTTTTGTTCACATTTCGAAAATAATTATGCGATGAATTTTAGTTATAAACCTTCTAAAAGTCTTAACAAAGTCAGAACCACTTATATGCAATGTTTGGAATTAATATCTTTTATTGTTCCTCAACCGTCACAGTTTTTATTGCGATTACGCATTGACCGCTGTACTAAAAAAGTTGTCACTTTGGCGCTACATATCTCCGGTGCTAAATATGCTACGGTGACGCATAAAGTACAGTTAAACGCAGCATTTTTTGCTCTTTCTAACGATAATAATATTATTATCTTTGGAGCATTTTTTTAAAAAATCCGCAGTGCCTACCATATGTCTCTACAGCCAGGGGAATGCACTCCCACCCAAGCTCCGCACACTTCGGGCCATTCTTGGTCATTTAGAACACTTCTTTTTCTGCTGCTGCCGAGTAAGTACTACGATCGTAGCGTTATGCGATGCCGCCAACTTTTTTCTGGCGCACTGTAAAAATCAATCCGGACGTTCTAACCGCGCATTGCGCAAAATTGATCTGACACTTAGCAAAATTGATCGGAAAA
>OX442420.1:10173336-10193664 GCA_949361645.1 Spongilla lacustris
CATTTTCTTCAGCATTTTCAATTTCTTGCTGTCAATATCCTTGGTTGCTGTTTAGAGTCTTTCGCACTAATCTGTTCTTAATTATCCTGTCTAAGTAACTTCCCCAGGCTAATGTGAGTACCTGACCCCATGCAGGTTCTTTAGCTAAATGCTTGCGTACCCTTGACATTAAACGCACCCCGTTGACCAGTTGGCGGGTATAGGGCCAGGACGAGACCCCCCTTTGAGCATTGACCCCACCTTCCTGACCTGCTTGCCGTGAGGAGCTCCCGTGAGTGACGCTGGTCACCAGCTGGGAGTCCCTGAGGCCAAGCCATGCATGGCTTGTTAGGTCATGTGGGGGGAAGGTTCGGGGAGACAGGCACCAGTTGGTGGCGCTGGCCACCAACTGGGTGACCTGCATACCAAGCCAGGACGCTGGCCCCGGCTTGGGTCCCCGAGTTAGAAGGTCAAGCCCGGTAGGGGACTGCCCAAGGTTTACCCCCCACATCCCGCGCAACGATGAGGTAAATTGTGAGAACATACATGTAGGGGTTACACAAGTGGTGAGAATGCAACATCAATACACAAAGAACGCATAAGTTGAGTATCCCAAAGACTAGACCCTTGCCATCTCTGCTGCCGCTGTGGTGTGAGAAGGGGTGAATTGTACGTATGCTTGAAAAGCCTTGCTTCTCCAGCGACCCAGATGCATGATCTTGCTTTCGGAAAATCCTGCCTTGGCAGCGGCTGTTGCAGCACCAATTCGGAAGCTATGGGTGTTGTACTTCCTAGAGTTGAGGCCTATCTTACGTAGGTGGTAGCGCAGTAAGGCCCGAAAGGTCTTGGCAGTTAGGGGTGAGCCGTACCTGAATTGGAACAGGGGAGCGGAATCTGGTAGGCCCGCACTCTTCAGGTACCGGTTCATTGCTCGAACTGGGCAGCACTTATCCCTACTACAGCCAATAGAGATGAGAGCCCCTTTTCCCCATTGGTCTGCTTTCGACCGTCTGATGTTGATTGTGAGTGTCGCATGCTCCACCAGCTTGATGTCCCCCCTGATCAGTGGGATAGGGTTACGTGGAGTGGAGGTAAACTCGCCCACTCGTAAGAACCCGAAGAATGCCACTGACATGGCTGCCTGGAACATCAACCTGTCCTGTTGCTGGAGTGAACTGTTGCGTTGAGCGGACCTCCATAGCCGGGCTAGAATCCTGGGTGTAATTGGTAGTCTGCACTTACTAGGGGGAACAGTCGTCTGGGAGCGTCTGATGCCTCTTAGCAGCAACCTCAGTGTGGGGTTACCCGTCACTGGGCTCCGGAGACCCTTGACGTGGTGCAGAAACGACACTCCAGCCAGATATACGCGGATAGTCCGTAGGGTGACGGATTGCCAAAGGTGGGTTGCGAAGGCTGCCACCTGACGTTTGCTAGCAGGGACCGGCTGGACATGAAGTTTGTGACAGAAGGTGAGGTATCTTCGTATCCCTACCCGATATGCAGCGGCAGTAGTAGGTGCTAGGGACTTGTTTACCAGGCGCTCCAGCTGTGCGTCTATAGCCTGGCCAAGGACGGAGGCACCACCGAGGGAAGAGGATCGGCCTGTGGGGCAAGAGCAAAGAACTTGGTCATTAGATTGCGAGACAGGGCGTCCGCTAGGGTATTGCGCTTCCCCGGGACATGCACTAGTTGTATAGTGAAGTTGCTCTGTGCCGCCACAAAGAATAGCTCCCGTAGTAAGACCATGAGTGCAGGGTCTTTTGAGGAATGGCCTGACCATGCCTGGACTATTGCCATATTGTCGCAGTGGAAAGTGACCCGACGACCTGCGAGCCTATTGTGCCAGGTGGATGCGGCTGCAAGGATGGCAAACAGCTCTTGCCATTGGATCGAGTGGTGCAGTAGACTTTGGTGGGGTAGCCAGGAACCCCTACACCATGAACCATCAAAGAAAGCACCAAATCCATATGAGCCGGATGCATCTGTGAAGAGGTGCAGACTGTCTGCGGTGCTCCACTCTGGGTCTAAGAACATGGCCCGACCGTTCCAGGATGGCAAGAAACGTGCCCACCATGCTAGATCTGCCTTGGCTTCTGGGCCAAGTCGGATGTGGTGATGCAGCCTTTCCACAGTAGTGGAGAGATCAATCAGCCTGCGCAGGAACAGCCGACCAGCTGGGACCACCTTTGAAGCAAATGACAGTCTGCCTATCAGGGACAGGAGTTCACGCTTGGTGGCACTGCGGCGCCCCAACCATGAGTGTACCCTGTGCAGGATGTCCTCTAGCTTGTCCTGGGGTAGGGACAGGGTCTGAGCCTCTGAGTCCAGCATGATGCCCAGGAATGAAATGCAGGTGGCAGGTCCTTCCAGCTTGTCCATGGCCACTGGTATACCAAGCCTCTCGCACACCCTCAGAGTCTCTTGGACTGAAGACGCACACTGATCCGCTCCTGGGGACCCAACTATCAAAAAGTCGTCCAAGTAATGGACTGCATCCACATGGTGGTTGGTATGGAGGATCCAGTGCAGGGCCTCTGCGAACTGGTTGAACAGGAAAGGGGCCGATCTTAGCCCGAAAGGTAAGCACGTGTCCATGTAGAAGTTGCCCTGCCACTGCATGCCTAATAGATCCCAATCATCTGGATGGATGGGTACCATTCTGAAGGCTGCTTTTAGGTCGACCTTCGCTAAGATAGCACCTTTACCGAACCTGGAGATCAGGTCCACTGCGTCATCAACCGTGGCATAGTGGATAGGGAACTGCTCTTTGTGGATGCCGTCATTTACACTTCTGCCGTATGGGGCAGAGAGATGCAGAATCATCCTCCATCTCCCATTCTTCTTAGGTATGGCACCCAGTCCGGAGGACCTAAATGACGGAGTTGGGATATGCTCGAAAGGGCCTAAGACCCTGCCTGCTGCCACTTCCTTCTCCAGTTCGGAGGAAATAATCAGGGGGTGCTGGGATGCCGAGATGAGGTTGCGGGATAAATGAGGGGTGTGGGGACCTACAAAACCTACAGATACACCATTAGCAATACCGTTGAGCAGCCAGGATACCCAGGCTTTGTCGGGATGCAAACTTAATTCCGTCTCGAATTCCGAGTGTCGTAGTGGAGTGCATATGCGTCGGTCACCCAGGTGGAGCAGGGGCCCGGGTACAGGATTTCCCAGGGTGGTCCCCACCACAACCAATTGTCCAGCATTTGTGGGCGAAGTTGCAGTTGGGTCTGGTGCAGTTGCCGTGGTTAAACCTGCGGCAGATCTCCAGGCCGGTGGCTGTCTGGGTTGCTCGCCCATTAGGCTGTGTAGCTGGGTTGGCTTGACGAGAGGTGCTGGAACCTGTGGTAGTAGTGCTGGGTCCTGTGGTAATGGGTCCTTGCCTGCCGGTCCGAAAGGATAGCCGGGTAGCGCACCACACCAGAATGTCCTCCTTTATCTGGTCCCAAGGGATGAGGTTGGCTTTATCCCTAGCAACTGCTTGCCGGAAGGCGTTGTCATATTTGACGCAGACGCCTGCTGGGTAGGAGGAGAACAGCTGGGTGATGATGGCCTGATATTTCACTAACTGTGGTGCCGTTTGGGGAGCAGACTGTACCCGTATAGCCAGGAAAACATTCCAGGCCTCCATCCATGACGGGAAGTCGACTACATGCCTTTTGCTTGCCTTGGACTCCCTTCCCCGTTTCCCCTGCACCTGAAGGGCATTAGGACCTTCCTCCACCCCGGGACCCAGAAGGCAATCAAATTCAATGAATTTACCTTTGCGGATCTTCTTGACTATATACTTGGCTGGTGTGGTCAAGCATGTCGGGAATGGGGAGACCAGGAACTCCTCGAGGCTGCTAGACCGGCGGTGGCGACGACTGCGGCGGTGTCCACGTCTAGACCGCCCGGAGGAGGAGGAGGAGGGGCTGCGGCTGCTGCTAGAGCTGCTGCTTGGGCTCGAATTGGCCGCTCTATCCCTGTGCTTACGTTTCCCACCGCGGTGCCGCCTTGATCGCGAGCGGTGAGACCGCGACGCCCTTGAGTGGTGGGATTGTGCCGCTCTTGAGCGACGAGGGGGAGACCGTGCTTTTCCCGTGTGGAGGGGTTCCTCAGCGCGGCGGCGGGGTGGAATCCTGACTTGGTCCAGCTCGCGGGCAGGTGCGGCTGTGGCGACAGCTCTGCGGCGACCTGCGTGAGCTCTGGTAGGGACAGGGGTCGGAGAGGCGCTCGACGACGCGCTGGAGTCGGACCGAAGCCGGTTAAGGGGAGGACGCGCACCACGTTTCGGCGCGATGCTACTCGCAACTGACGAGCTGCGGCTCGACGAGTGTTGATGGTCGGAGGATTCCTCTGCGGATCCGGAGTGGTTGGTATTTTGGCTGTCGGGAGAGTTGCTCCGATCGTCTGGGTGCTCGCTCTCCATGAGTCGTTGTACCATGGCCTTCTTGTTGCCCGTGGAGACTAGGTTGGCCTGGTCGAGAAGAAGCCGCAAGACTTCCACCGATAGACGCATTAGGGACTTGCGTCTCTCCTCGGACATAACTTGGCAACGATGATTGCGATGCGAACGATGATTGCGATGCGACCGGATAACAGAAGGCAAGCTCTCCTGACCACTGAGGGAAAGTGCTGGGAGGCTGCCAGTGTGTGCATATGATCTCACAAGCCGGCCCGCGCCCGCACAAACGGGGGTTACAATGGACAAAGAGGAGGGTGAGGCTCGCGTCTGCGCTAAGACCCTATGGCCATAAGCCTGCTAACCGCAGGAGTCTGCCCGTAAAGCTGGAGGGGAATTACTAGAACCCATTAACCTCTGTTTAGCTGCCTAAACAGTACCTTGTCCTTGCCTTTACCTTCAGCATAGTACTCTCAATGTCTAGTAGAGGCCACCAGACATTTGGATAGTCTGCTACTTGTGCTACACTCTTCCCATAGGTGTGGTACAATGATGTCATGCACCTGCCTACCAACACATGTGCCTATGTCTCTTCTGAGGTTTTGCCACCCAATGACATCATGTTTGGGTGGCATACAATTATGATTCATTACTGTACTGCTTGGCCACGCCCTATGGAAATACCTCTATAATTGTTGTCATAATCTCGCTTCTTGCTGAATCAGTTAACAGAATAATGTCATATATATGAACACAGAAAGTGGTGGGCTTAGCCATCAAAAGGTGGGGGGGGGGGGGGGGGGGGGGGTCATTACAGTGTCTGCCTGCTTGGAGTGCAATGGACACCCTGGTGAAGGTGGCATGGGAGGGTCTGGTGGTCACCTATCATTAATGGTGTCTATGCCAATGCCCAGGAACAGAGCGAGTGCATCAGGGCCCAGGGCAATGGAGGTCTTGATGGGGGCCCAGGGCAATGGAGGTCTTGATGGGGGCCCAGGGCAATGGAGGTCTTGATGGTGGCCCAGGGCAATGGACGTCTTGATGGGGGCCCAGGGCAATGGAGGTCTTGATGGGGGTCCAGGGCAATGGACGTCTTGATGGGGGCCCAGGGCAATGGAGGTCTTGATGGGGGCCCAGGGCAATGGAGGTCTTGATGGGGGTCCAGGGCAATGGACGTCTTGATGGGGGCCCAGGGCAATGGAGGTCTTGATGGGGGCCCAGGGCAATGGAGGTCTTGATGGGGGCCCAGGACAATGGAGGTCTGCCACAGGACAAATGGTGTGGTCTGGGCAATAGGGACCTATGAATTTAACCTAAACCGTCATCATTCAAAAATTAATGTAATAAGCTGCTATTGATGTATTAAACGATTGGTCTGTATTCTTAGTGTTTGAGGTTTTTAATAATATATAATACATTACACATAGAAATGATAAACTATAGGGTATGGTGTATGAGTCTTTTTAATTTCGTTTCGATCACAATTATTTGTTCAAGATGATCTTTAAACTGTTCAGCATGTACAGGTAGGAGTATATTTTAGAGGAACAGCACATGCACACATACTAAAACAAAAAGACATTAGAAGTAGTGGTGGAAGTAGTGGTGGAAGTAGTGGTGGAAGTAGTGGTGGAAGTAGTGGTGGAAGTAGTGGTGGAAGTAGTGGTGGAAGTAGTGGTGGAAGTAGTGGTGGAAGTAGTGGTGGAAGTAGTGGTGGAAGTAGTGGTGGAAGTAGTGGTGGAAGTAGTGGTGGAAGTAGTGGTGGAAGTAGTGGTGGAAGTAGTGGTGGAAGTAGTGGTGGAAGTAGTGGTGGAAGTAGTGGTGGAAGTAGTGGTGGAAGTAGTGGGCTCCAGTCAGTGGGACTCATGCTTCAGTGGAAGGAACATCTGGTATAAGTGGTGCATGGTAACTTGAATTGGTGAGTCCTCAAACTGCATGGAGATTCAACAAATTCCTTCAGTGTAATTAATACACTTAATTACTAGTCTGGGATGGTATTGGGACATCAGTATATTTGTACTGGGACATTAGATATTGGGGCATAGAAGGAGGGAGTTTTAGATTTGTCATGAACTGGCTTTCTAGAAAAGCTGTAAATATCAATTACCGCCCCTCTGCATCCTTATGGGTCAATGTCCCTCTGCATCCTTATGGGTCAATGTCCCTCTGCATCCTTATGGGTCAATGTCCCTCTACATCCTTATGGGTCAATGTCCCTCTACATCCTTATGGATCAATGTCCCTCTGCATCCTTATGGGTTAATGTCCCTCTGCATCCTTATGGGTCAATGTCCCTCTGCATCCTTATGGGTCAATGCCTCTCTGCATCCTTATGGGTCAGTGTCCCTTTGCATCCTTATGGGTCAAGGTCCCTCTACATCCTTATGGGTTAATGTCCCTCTGCATCCTTATGGGTCAATGTCCTGTCCTTCTGAACTAATGTCTTTCTATACAGCTAAGATGTCCACATATCTGTGGTTAAGATGTCCATGTAACCTGGGTAACCTGATCATGTAACTTTCCAGATACCTACGTAATCTCTATTTCACCCTCAATAACTTCTCACCTCATAGTGATGTCATCTAGAGGTTTCCTAGGTTACATGATGAGGTCATATTTACAATGTGGCATGTGGAGGTAGGTTAGGGGCATGTGGAGGTAGGTTAGGGGCACGTGGAGGTAGGTTAGGGGCATGTGGAGGTAGGTTAGGGACATGTGGAGGTAGGTTAGGGGCATGTGGAGGTAGGTTAGGGGCATGTGGAGGTAGGTTAGGGGCATGTGGAGGTAGGTTAGGGGCATGTGGAGGTAGGTTAGGGACATGTGGAGGTAGGTTAGGGACATGTGGAGGTAGGTTAGGGGCATGTGGAGGTAGGTTAGGGGCATGTGGAGGTAGGTTAGGGGCACGTGGAGGTAGGTTAGGGGCATGTGGAGGTAGGTTAGGGACATGTGGAGGTAGGTTAGGGACATGTGGAGGTAGGTTAGGGGCATGTGGAGGTAGGTTAGGGACATGTGGAGGTAGGTTAGGGGCATGTGGAGGTAGGTTAGGGGCATGTGGAGGTAGGTTAGGGACATGTGGAGGTAGGTTAGGGACATGTGGAGGCAGTCTGAAGTAGGTTTAAAGTTTGGTTGTTGGTGTTGTCTGTTTTTTAGAGAGCAATGGACTTGAGCCATTATTATATAAGATTTGTGTTGGTGAGAGGAGGTGACCACTCCTCCTAAGATACAGCCATGGTCCAGAATGTGATAAACTTGTATGGTTATGGAGTTAGCATTCCACCATGTTGCTATTGGTTACCTGCTACATGTATTGATGACCACATTCCATTGTGTTGCCATTGGTAAACCATACTCATATTCCACCATGCAATGATGGCTACATTCCACCACATTGCTACATGTATAGTGTGCATATATGCAATTAGTCCTACAATATTTGCTTGTAACTTATCATTGCAATGTAGTGCATAAATGTCTGCACTGGACCACATAATTCAAACCTGACCCTTACATGTATTTAAACATAAACATGACGACATTCAAGCCGATCACACAGTTGTATCCCGATGCGTTTAGACACATAACATTTACAACCTATATCAGCATCAATGTTTTGTTGTTAGGTAAACCAAATAGAGTGTGTTAGATGCACTCAACGTAAACGTTAGGAAACCTTCGGCACTTGATTAAGTAACCAAATACTTGACTCAGACATTGTTTGCATAATGCTTGGTGAAAATACAAAAATGTGCATAGCTGAAACAGTGCGTACGTTTATGAGTTAAAAAAAAAAAAAAAATCACTTATAGGAGCACTTACATAAATGACTGACAAGTCATGTCTTCATGTTTAATATACACCATTATTAGCAGTCTGTACTGATTTTGATCACACAAAAATTGCATGATGGTTGGTTTTTGGGTCACTTTACTAACAGAAAAAAAAAAAAAAAAAAAAACATCATCTTAACAAAAAACAAAACACGCATTATCATCTTAGGGAGCTGTTCAAATGCTGTAATAATCAACTACAAACTGATATTCATTAATAACTTCGCTCCTTTCCCGATACTTGTATCTGTAAGTTGCCACAAATATGAGAACAGTACCAATGAGGCAGATGGTGGCCCCTATGGTGTAGTACAGAGAGCAGCAGCTGTAGCCTTCTGGCAACGATGACAGTGAAGGTGAATGAAATATCTGATCATATCCAACCCCTAGTAGTATGTATACACCAGCTAAGAAATAGAAGAGCCCTATGGTCATGCCCCTCATAGGGTATGGTGCTTGAGAAATGACGAACTCCAATATGGAGGTATACAGTATGAAGACAGCTAGATCAGTCATGAGAGCAGGTAGAATGAGAGCCAAAGGTGTAATGTATATTGCTTGTAACTGGCCTGGAGGTCTCCTATCTCCAGAGTAAGCTGAAAACATACACTGGACATCTTCTCTTGAGTGCCCCACAATATCGATAATAAGGTTGGTCACTAGGCTTGCAGACAACAAGATGGCTGCCATTTTGATCTTGGTCATCATGTTAGGAAGGTACCTATTTCCAAGTAGAGGGTGTAGGACCAGCTCATGAAATGGGATGAGGAGTATTCCAATGTAAGCAGTGCTGGAAAATACACCTGTAATGACATAGATGGTGCCTGTGGGATTGATTGAGTAGCTGATTTGCTGTTCTCTGCCCAAGTGGAGCTCAAAGGCCTCTTGCAAGGATATGTGAAGTACGAAATACATGAGCTGAATACATACCAAGGAACGGAGTAGTCTGAACAGAGTTTTTACATCTTCCACTTGTTCATTGGTGAAGGGCCCACCATATTTATCCTTGCCCAGATCCATCCTTGATGGAAGGTCAGCTTCCCAGTAAGTTAAGGCACTTCTTTGTAATGGAGTTGTGTGGTTCTTTGCAAACCGTAGGACCTGCAAGACATTTCTGTAAGGACTCCCACTTGGAGGTTCACATGTGAACTTGATATTCCATCCGCATACACCTTTGTGCAGGGATATGCCTAGTATAAGCACACCAGCACTGATCACCATGGAGATGACCAGCAAGATGATACACACTTCATTATTTGGTGGCGGAATATATAGAGGCACTGCTATTACCGCCTCGGTCCACACGTACCAATATATGAAGGAGCTTAGCTCGTCAGAAGATGCGTCCGGAAGTTGGTCTAAGCCAAACTGGAGGACGGTCCCTTCAAAACATATCTTAATAGCAAAATGGCCGATATACAGCGCTATCCCCACCCATAGCAGTCCTTCACCTAGTTGGCCGTCTTCGCTAACAGTACTGATCAGACTGATGGTCGAAGATGCCAACAGCAGGACGAAGCTGATGACGCTGCTGTAAGCTATCACCTTGTATCGACCAAAGCGTATGTCAGCAAGTATCCCCGCTATGATGTACAAGATTCCGGGAGCGAATTGAATATTTGGTAAGTATATAAATGTAGCCCTATTTTGGTAGGTGCTGAAAATTTTTAAGAGGACAACCGCAGTTAGGCTGCTGGCCCCACCAAGAAGTGCGGTACACCCCAAAATCAAGCACGCCTTCCATGACTTGAAACTCCGACGGCATAAACGAGCCGTCCCGGTGCATTCGCGCGACTCACTGCTGCTAGCGCTGCGTACCGCGCTGCCATTGGCATTGTGCCGTGCAGCTGACATGTTATGCACGTACGTACGTGGATGAATAACTGTGGTCTTCCTACCTCGAAGTGTTCCGATGCCGTGTACGATTCAGTTACGCTTGTCACACCTTTTCTGGAGTTTTCATAAGTGGGTGTGGTGTCATAGAGATTGCATGCCTTGCAAATGAAGCATATCAGTCAACCTCATAACCAAACCTTACTGCAGAAAGCGCTATTCTTTTTACCGCAAATTCATTTTATTACAGGTGGTTTTTTGGGGGGTCCTTTTTAAATAATAAAACATTCACATGTACGGATGATGGCGGATCCAAGATTTCTGGAAGGTGAGGGGTCTAAAATTATTTCACAATGGGGGAGGGTACGTGAGGGCCCCCCCCCCCCCCCCCCCCCCCCCCCCCCCCTTGTGGGGGGTCCCAGCCACTTTTTTCCTTTTCCATTTATTTAGCATGAAAAAATGCATTTTTGACAGTGATACTGTTCCAAAACAACTTAATATTGATGGCACCAAATATAACCTTTCAGCATGTTGTACGAGGATCAATTATTAATAGAAGCCTGCGTGGATAACGACGAGAAAATGCTTCAATCACCGCATCTGGATTTGGCTCTACATCAATGCCATTGTCGTTTCCCATAGCTTCAAAGTGATGCATTCAGGGGTTTTAACATGTTGGTTGTCCTGATTGCAGCACCCCCGTTGGGTACTTCCAAAGAAGACGTTGATGACGAGATGCCTTTTGTATGGATGCATGAATCTTCATTGGGCAAATCCACGAGGACAATTGCGTCTTGCTCCTCACACTGTGTATGTGCTTCATGCTGCTCAGTATAGTCCATTTAATATCATTACATATTGTTAAGTCTTAAGTTAAGTTCAGTGTAGCAAAGGACTGTTCTGCTATACAGTGTGAAGGGGTCAGCACTGTTTTCAGAGGTAGTGAAATAAATACATCATTTTTACAGTTTTCCTGCATCATTAACAGCAACAGCAGATCAGTTCTACTCATTATAACATACCTAGATTACTGTAGCTAGCAGTTATGTATATTCATCCATTTTCTACATCTCAGTTACAATGTTTTTTTGCATTTTCAATTTCTTGCTGTCAATATCCTTGGTGTAACATTGCTTTGCTACACTGAATTTAATTAAGACTTAGCAATATGTAATGATATTAGATGGACATTACTGAGCAGCATGAAGCACATGCACAGTGTGAGGTATTAATCATAACTAAACGATTGGTCTGTATTGAGGTTTTAGTTTCGTTTCCATCACAATTATTTGTTCAAGAGGATCTTTCAACTGTTCAGCATGTACAGGTAGGAGTATATTATAGAGGAACAGCACATGCACACATACTAAAACAAAAAGAAATTGGAAGTAGTGGGCTCCAGTCAGTGGGACTCATGCTTCAGTGGAAGGAACATCTGGTATAAGTGGTGCATGGTAACTTGAATTGGTGAGTCCTCAAACTGCATGGAGATTCAACAACTTCCTTCAGTGTAATTAGTAAACTTAATTACTAGTACATTGGTACTGGGACAGTATTGGGACATCAGTACATTGGTACTGGGACATCAGTACATTGGTATTGGGACATCAGTACATTGGTACTGGGACATTAGATATTGGGGCATAGAGGGAGGGAGTTTTAGATTTGTCGTGAACTGGCTTTCTTAGAAAAGCTGTAAATATCAAGTACAAGTATTCATTAATTAATGCCGGACAGATGGAAGGATATCAAGGCAGCTGATCATTCAGACTGTTCAGTAGTACTCTCTGACTACTATACTTGGTTTAATTGTTCTGTTTTGAAACAAGTACTAGAATATGCTAAAACGTTAACACGCAAAGATCCAACCGACGTTTTGTCAAACCTTCAGTCCTATACAGAAGAGGTGCACACATATTGCAAACGAAATATCTTTGAATGTCCCCCACCCTTGTGGGTCAATGCCTCTCTGCATCCTTATGGGTCAATGTCCCTCTACATCCTTATGGATCAATGTCCCTCTGCATCCTTATGGGTCAATGTCCCTCTACATCCTTATGGGTCAATGTCCCTCTACATCCTTATGGATCAATGTCCCTCTACATCCTTATGGGTCAATGTCCCTCTGCATCCTTATGGGTCAATGTCCCTCTGCATCCTTATGGGTCAATGTCCCTCTACATCCTTATGGGTCAATGTCCCTCTACATCCTTATGGATCAATGTCCCTCTACATCCTTATGGGTCAATGTCCCTCTGCATCCTTATGGGTCAATGTCCCTCTGCATCCTTATGGGTCAATGTCCCTCTACATCCTTATGGGTCAATGTCCCTCTACATCCTTATGGATCAATGTCCCTCTACATCCTTATGGGTCAATGTCCCTCTGCATCCTTATGGGTCAATGTCCCTCTGCATCCTTATGGGTCAATGTCCCTCTGCATCCTTATGGGTCAATGTCCCTCTGCATCCTTATGGGTCAATGTCCCTCTACATCCTTATGGGTCAATGTCCTGTCCTACTGAACTAATGTCTTTCTATATAGCTAAGATGTCCACATATCTGTGGTTAAGATGTCCACGTAACCTGGGTAACCTGACCATGTAACTTTCCAGATACCTAGGTAATCTCTATTTCACCCTCAATAACTTCTCACCTCATAGTGATGTCATCTACAGGTTTCCTAGGTTACATGGAGCCATAGGTTTCCTGGACATTCATAGAGGTTTCCTTGGCTACATGGCCAGTTGCTTTATCTCACTGAAATAAGACCGTTTAATAGCCACATGTGAGTTCCTATCAACTAGACATCCCCATTGATGCTCAATTTTGCAACATTCAGGTCCTTGATGTCTCTACCATACAAACTCATCCTAGCCACACCCACTTTAATTATACATGCAACTAGACCAATGTATGGACCAAGGTACCTGCGTATGGACACACACACACACACACACACACACACACACACACACTTGGGTCTAAAAATTGTAGTGCTCCTTTGTCAACACAATTCCCTTTCCCATAGCCACACCTCCCTCCATAAATCAGCACAGGTCAGCTCTGGAAATTTTCAATCTGCAATGTTTTGATGTTGAGTACTTTGGGAAAATCTCCCTTGATTGCAGCCATATTAATATCCCTTTAGTGGCAAATCTCCCTTGGCTATAGCCACTCCCTTGATTGCAGCCACATTAATATCCCTTTAGTGGCAAATCTCCCTTGATTGCAGCCATATTAATCCCTTTAGTGGCAAATCTCCCTTGGCTATAGCCACTCCCTTGATTGCAGCCATATTAATATCCCTTTAGTGGCAAATCTCCCTTGATTGCAGCCATATTAATATCCCTTTAGTGGCAAATCTCCCTTGGCTATAGCCACATCACACAACCCTGGGCACCAAATCTTTGCAGTGTCGTCATTTGGGTATCAGGGGGGTCCACCTGTTACATCATAGCCTGGCCCTGATCTAAGCCTGGCCCTGATCCAAGGTGGATGTAGGCTGACCATGTCATAAGCAATATGAATTAGCAGTAACACCTTCCAGCTTGTAATCCCTGAACTTGTGGAATATGCTATTGGTTGGTGCTATGTGGCTTAAGTGACTACATTAATTACATGAATCATATTCAGTTGAAGATTCTTTTCATACCTGATTCATTTTGTGAGGCAATGGGGCAGGTGTGGGGTGGGTGTGGTCAATCTGCACTGGGCGGAGCAAGCACCTGTAAATGTTCTATCACAAAGCCTGCAATGTTCGTTGTGATCCCACAGTGCTACCATTACACCCCACAGTGCTTCCATTACACCCACAGTGCTTCCATTACACCCCACAGTACTTCCATTACACCCCACAGTGCTTCCATTACACCCCACAGTGCTTCCATTACACCCCACAGTGCTTCCATTACACCCCAGTGTTACCATTACACCCCACAGTGCTACCATTACACCCCAGTGCTACCATTACGCTGCCATTACACCCCACAGTGCTACAATTACACCCCACAGTGCTACAATTACACCCCACAGTGCTACAATTACACCCCACAGTGCTACAATTACACCCCACAGTGCTACAATTACACCCCACAGTGCTACCATTACACCCCACAGTGCTACCATTACACCCTACAGTGCTACCATTACACCCCACAGTGCTGCCATTACACCCACAGTGTTACCATTACACCCCACAGTGCTACCATTACACCCCACAGTGCTACCATTACACCCCACGTGCTACCATTACACCCTACAGTGCTACCATTACACCCTACAGTGCTGCCATTACACCCTACAGTGATTGCATTGTACTATCATTACACTCCAGTGCTGCCATTACACCCCACAGTGCTACCATTATACCCCACAGTGCTACCATTACACCCCACAGGGCTACCATTACACCCTACAGTGCTGCCATTACACCCTACAGTGATTGCACTGTACTATCATTACACTCCAGTGCTATCATTACACTGCACAGTGCTATCATTACACCCATGGTGCTACTATTGCACCCAACAGTACTACTACACCCATGGTGCTACACTGGTGTACTTTGCTGTCTCTTTTTGTGCAGACTTCAATCAGATCATTGGATATGGTTTCAGAAGATGCAAAATATGAACACCTCCATTATGATACCATGCATCAAGACAGCACTCTTACATCTCAAGACCACACCCCTGTGTCTCGAGACCACACCCCTATGTCTCAAGACCACACCCCTGACTTTACTGCACCTCCAGACACAGGTACTCTTATCCCCTCACCATAGACTGCTACTACTAAGGGTTAATGTTTGTATTTTGTGCATAGGTGCCACTGATTGTTTTATGAACAGTGTTGGGTGTAAACTACTTCCATCACCATCTGCATTAGCCACACCCCCATTACCTCCAGTAGACACGCCTCCAGAACACTGCCTTGTGGTGTCTGAAGTGAACACCTCATCTTGTGTGGGCGCCCCAGCTGATCACCTGAGCATTACATCATCCCCAGCTGATCACCTGAGCATTACATCATCCCCAGCTGATCACCTGAGCATTACATCATCTCCATTGACCAGTCCATCTGAACACCTACATGTAGGTGTTCTGCCATCCCTAATGGCCACCTCAGTTGAGAGCCAGTGTGAAGTCTTAATCACATCACATGAGCACCTGGGTGGCAACCATACATGTGCTAAAGGAAGGGTTACCTCTGACCCCACCAGACATGGGCGTTGCCTTGTACCAGTGTGCACTGACCCTGATGAGTGGCAAAAGGGTGCTGAAGCCACACCTTCTTTCCAAGCCACACCTTCATCCCAAGCCACACCTTCATTCCAAGCCACACCCTTATCATTGTTCCAACCCTTTGAGCAAGGTTCTGCTTCTGCCTTGTGTTGTGATGATCCTCCAAACATGGCCATGTTTGACCACGCCCACCCTAGTGATGATGTAATGGGCTACCCTAGTGATGATGTAGTGGGCTACCCTAGTGATGATGTAATGGGCTACCCTAGTAATGATGTAAGGGGCTACCCTAGTGATGATGTAAGGGGCTACCCTAGTGATGATGTAACGGGCTACCCTAGTGATGATGTAATGGGCTACCCTAGGGATGACGTAATGGTTCCTCTCTATGAAGCAAGGGAATCTGTAAGATGTTCTGACCCGTCTGCCCACGCACCGGGACATAAGGCGGGTCCTGATGTGGTATTGCCAGGGTCAAATGTGGCTGGGGACCAGACAGAGAGCGCCCCGCCCATCACTTACACAATGGTTCCCCCTTCCTGTGGGAAGCCTCGTGCTGGCAACAAACTACTGAAGAAGTCTAAAAAAGTCTTTAATTCACCTTACCTGGTGTCCTGTCAGCAACCTGTGGCTGGACTTCTGAAGACAAAGGTTTCCAAATCAGATCTGCCAGAAGCCTCAGGAACTGTCCAGGTGCCATGATTAGCTCAGCTTACTATTTATTGTTTTAACATATGTGGAGACAGTGGGGAGGGAATGTGTGCTTGGGGAGTGTCACTGGTGCATGGGAAGGAGGTAAGAGGCCTGTGCATGTGGAGGAGGTAAGAGGCCTGTGCATGGGGAGGAGATAAGAGGGTGTGGTGTTCACTGGTGCATGGGGAGGAGGTAAGAGGGTGTGGTATTCACTGGTGCATGGGGAGGAGGTACAAGGGTGTGGTATTCACTGGTGCATGGGGAGGAGGTAAGAGGCCTGTTCATGGGGAGGTGTGTGCACTGGTGCATGGGGAGGAGGTAAGAGGCCTGTGCATGGGGAGGAGATAAGAGGGTGTGGTGTTCACTGGTGCATGGGGAGGAGGTAAGAGGCCTGTGCATGGGGAGGAGGTAAGAGGCCTGTGCATGGGGAGGAGATAAGAGGGTGTGGTGTTCACTGGTGCATGGGGAGGAGGTAAGAGGGTGTGGTGTTCACTGGTGCATGGGGAGGAGGTACAAGGGTGTGGTATTCACTGGTGCATGGGGAGGAGTTAAGAGGGTGTGGTGTTCACTGGTGCATGGGGAGGAGGTACAAGGGTGTGGTATTCACTGGTGCATGGGGAGGAGTTAAGAGGGTGTGGTGTTCACTGATGCATTAGGAAGGGGGTGTGATGTTAACCGGGAGAGGTTACCTTATAGTATTTTTGTTGCATGGTGGGAGGGGCTTATATGTTGTGAGGGAGTGTGATGGAGCTCAACACTCACATATAGTTGTATGTTTATAACATTGTATGACTAACGTCTTAACATCATGTGACCGCATGTTTACTTCAACTCTTGCCATGGCAACCTCAGTTGGACCTTGGGGGGAGGCTCCAGTTTGCCTCTAAGGAACACTGCTTGCAGGGGGAGGTGCCCACCAGGAAGACCCTCATACCTCATAGCTTCCAAGGTGTCTCCCAGTACAAAGCTGTCCTGTCCCGTGCTGTCAGAGGTAAGGGGGAGTCCCTAAGCTGTTCAAACTTTGCCTTTGAATATGTCTCACATGTTGAAATGTTGACCACTTTGCTCATGATTTCATCTGCACCAGAATGCTAACCTCCTCCATCCCTCACTTACCCTCCATCCCCACACCCTCCTCCATCCCTCACTTACCCTCTATCTCCACACCCTCCTCCATCCCTCACTTATCCTCCATCCTCACTTACCCTCCATCCCCACACAGGGCTGGTGAGAGCCATAGTGAGGCCCGGGGTAACAGATCGTTTGGGGGCCCCATAGGCCCTGGAAATACGAGGGGGGGGGGGGGGGGGGGTCCCCCTTAACATTGGCCAAATACAAGTTTTATACATCGATCCGTAGTACATGTACGTTTAAACTGCATGCTACTGTTTAGCCATAATACAATACAATTTTGGACCCTATTATGCCTTGGGGCCCGGGGTAGGTAACCCTGCTTACTCTTCCCCCCCCTCTCACCGGCCCTGTCCCCACACCCTCCTCCATCCCTCACTTACCCTCAATCTCTCCACAGAGCATCTCAATATCGTGCTGTTCACACATGCACGTCGATATCATCAAGCTATGTCAAGGGTCACCCTGTCTGTCATTGATGGACCACACCTCCACACCAGCACCAGTGCTAGTCATCCCTCTCAGCCATCAGCAGCTGCTCCCAACTGTAGCCATGGTCCAGCCCTGCTCAGGTGTGTGAAGAAGGCGGGGCCTAACCAGGGCAGGATGTTCTACACGTGCTCAGCAAGCGGCCCCGGACAATGCAAAGTAAGGGCTGGGGAGGAGAGGGGGAGGGCTAGGGAGGAGAGGGAGGGCTGGGGAGGAGAGGGGGTAGGGACGGCTAGGGAGGAGAGGGGGTAGGGAGGAAAGGGGGAGGGCTAGGGAGGAGAGGTGGAGGGAGCCTATCTCACATCTAGATGTTATCCTTTAACAACAAGGTGACTGATCCACATGCTCTGCTACTAAATTCTCCCTTCCCTCCTCCCCCCTCCTTTTATCTCCTCTGCTTTGGATTGCTATAGTTTTTTAAGTGGGTGGACAAGTCCCACGGTGACCAAGGTAACCGTGGTGACCATAGCACTCCATTGCTGGAGTTCAGCAGTGGGCAGGAGGTGGAGACGTTCCTCAGGGCCCATGGAGTCAACCTGTATTCATCCTGTCAACTTGTTGTCAGGTACACAGTGCCATTTCATCGCAACTATATGTTCCCTTAATTTGGTAATTTAATTTTTGAGGTCGGTTGTGATATGTAATGTAGTGGTTGTCTTCATCTGTGAGGGCACATTGCCGTGTGAAGTGGTCTTAAGTGGGGGAAGGAGCATATGGCCAAAGGGGACTCCACCCATATTCATTTACGGTGCAGAGTAATGTCTTCACACGTGTGTTAGTGGAGGTGGTAAGGCTGTGTGTACTCAATCATGTTACCTTTGGAGGTGATGTAACCTGCCTTTGGAGGTGATGTAACCTGCCTTTGGAGGTGATGTTAACCTGTAGTTAGTCCTTTTGTGGACACTTCTTCATTATGTCGTATCTTGTCTGATCATGGACATATTTATATCTGTGTGTGCATGTGTGTGTGTGCATGTGTGTGTGCGTGTGTGCATATGTGGCATGTGTGTGTGTGTGCATATGTATGTGTGTGCATATGTGTGTATGCGTACATGTGTGTGGGGGTATGCGTGCATGTGTGTGGGTGTATGCGTGCATGTGTGTGGGTGTGCGTGCATGTGTGTGGGTGTGTGCGTGCATGTGTGTGGGGGTGTGCGTGCATGTGTGTATGCAACTCCATGCACAATGATGAAACCGTCAATTACAGAAACTCTTCAAATGGACTTCAGCGGAACAGGGTAAGGCATTATCACATTCATTGCTCTCTCATTGGTTGCTTTGAATTTAGGGGCGTGGTCATCGCTTCAACCCACAAGGGCTACAGCCACGCCCCCAGGTGCACATTAGCTTGAACAGAAGGGGTCCATCCACGGAGTATGGGAAAGGTGGAGCTTATTGATATTCCTTATTGCCATAGCAACATTTCCATCGTACACTGTCTCAACACAAACAGATGATCTATGGGTTGTCTCAAGGGATCTCTCTTTCTCCTTGTCAACAACGTTTTTGGCTAAAAGCATGTTCTATGGTCCAAACTCATCAAACCTTCTTGAGATATCGCCAATTAGGTACACTATCTGATCATGCTTGTACTGCACTCATGTCCCTCCTCACAGCGGGTACTCACCATCTAACTGGATTGATGGAGGCACGTCTTGTTATATGCCTTACCTCCCTCCCCCTTCTATCCTCCCCTCCCTTCCTCCCCTCCCTTCCTCCCCTCCCTTCCTCCCCTCCCTTCCTCCCCTCCCTTCCTCCCCTCCTTCCTCCCCTCCCTTCCTCCCCTCCCTTCCTCCCCTCCCTTCCTCCCCTCCCTTCCTCCCCTCCCTTCCTCCCCTCCCTTCCTCCCCTCCCTTCCTTCCCTCCCTCCCTCCCTCCCCTCCCCTCCCTCCCCTCCCCTCCCTTCCTCCCCTCCCATCCCTCCCCCCCCCTCCTCTGCACCAAAGTGGTGTTATGGCCTTCCTGCTATCCCACTGTGTACATATTTTGGATTCCAATCTTATTCTAAGTGTTAGACTTACCCAAAGCAACAAATGTTGACATCCATGTTGACATCCTGCGCTTCCCATGATGCTGCTTGTGTCCCTTGAATGGCTGCCTGTTCATTGTGTTAGCTCCCATGTAGGGTCTTATCCAGTGCCCTCCCTCCCATCCACCCCTCCCTCCCATCCACCCCTCCCCTTCCCTGGAATAGTTAGTCCACTTCCTCATTCTAGCACCTCCAAAGTCTCATATATTAAACAAATCTCATATTGTATTTTTTTTTCTGTCACTTTACTCAGCTATATGCTTCCTTGTTTGTTAAGACAAGGGTTCAGAGGGGAGCCAAACCACACCACACTTAACTGCCCTACATGGCTCCTCTGGGCTGGTGGTGTGGTGGAGATAAGGTGCCCTCCACTCAGGAATGCAACGTTTGCCAGAGGCCATATAACAGCTGCTTATTACATTTTGGTCATCTACATGCCAATTTCTGATTTAATTGCATTGACACCATTCTCTCTCTCTCTCTCTCTCTCTCTCTCTCTCTCTCTCTCTCTCTTCTCTCTCTCTCTCTCTCTCTCTCTCTCTCTCTCTCTCTCTCTCTCTCTCTCTCTCTCTCTCTCTCTCTCTCTCTCTCTCTCTCCTCTCTCCCTCCCTCCCTCTCTCCCTCCCTCCCTCCCTCTCCCTCTCTCCCTCTCTCCCCTCTCTCCCTCCCTCCCTCCTTCCCTCCCTCTCTCTCTCTCTCTCTCTCTCTCTCCCTCTCT